>JAUCMT010000059.1:13243473-13260802 GCA_032357475.1 Enteromius thamalakanensis
TTTTTTCAAGGCTTTATTAACATATTTATTTAATAAAATCAATGTGGAATGATAATGGAATTTATTAAATTATATATATATATATATATATATATATATATATATATATATTCTAATTGTTTAGCATTGTCTTCGCTTGATCCCATATTTAAATAGCCTACAGAAAATCTATTAGCGGTCCTTAAAGAATTTTTTGATCAGGGATAGCTCTATAATATCTCTCTATTTGTATATTAATTTATTTAATTTATTAAATTGTATATAATTATTAAGTGCTAATGCAACTTCACTGGATTTATTTTTTGCCAGTTTTGCATTGCACTGCTCTTGTTGTTCTCACATCTGCAGTTTGGTGATCAGTAACATGAACCATAGATAATTTTTTTTACTGGTATCTTGACTGGGTTGTGGGAAAACACTTTTCATTGATCTTCCTTCTTGTTTAATGGGGTCGCCACACACACTAAGTGGTCATCTGCCTATTAAATCGCACTGTGCTGAAAATCGCTGCTCTCAGGGTGATTCTGACTCAATTGATGATTTGATTACAGAGAAACGGAAAAGAAAGAGCCAGTTTTGCAGGTTTTAGCAGCTGGCTGTGGGATGGACTGCTTTAGTGCACTGTTGTGATATTAGAGGTGCGTGTTACACTTTGTTTTGATAAAGTGCGTTTGTTCCTTGTTTTGAAGACAGGAGATACAATACAGATATGATTACACTTCTCTATAAAAGCCCATTAGTAGTATTACAGCATGCTGTTACAGAGATTGAACTGAGACACTGAAATGGGTAAAAGACTGCACTGTCACTCAGTAACTATCAGTCTGTGTGTCTGAGCGTAGATTATTCACATCACTCCCATCGCGTTGAGCAGATCTAGCCTTTTGCATCAACCTTCTGCAGCGCTTTAGTTTAGAGAGCTAAAACCCTGTTTCTGTCTTGTGCAGCAATTTAGCAGTGGATCCTACAAGAAGAAATATCACAACAATTATTAATAATAATAATTAGTGCTGTCAAACAATTAATCGCGGTTAATCATATCCAAAATAAAACTTTTTGTTTACTAAATAAATAAACACAGCACACACACACACACATTAAATACATGTATGTTTAAACATGTATGCTTAAATATAATAAAATATGCTGTTTATATATATATGCATACACATACACATATACTCTGTGTGTGTATTTATATAGACATTAAATATTTATATGTTAACAAAAAACATTTATTTAAAACAACAACAGCAATAATTATAACTATAATGTAAAATTCTTTACTCTCATGTATGAAAATAACATGCAAAAAACCCACAATTGATAATAATAATAATAATAATACATAAGTAAAATAGTTTGTCATTAAAAAATATTATAACTGTTCTGAATTGTATTTCATTTTATAATTAAATATATAATTACATGTCATAAAAGCAGGGCTAATCCTGATGTTATGCAGTAGTTCCTGAGTTCATTCACTCAGCCTGATTACTTTTCTGCAGATTTGCTGATGCAAAATTGATACTGCCATTGGGAAAGCTTTTTAGAGAGGACACACTTTATTAACAAACCCATCCTCATTTTATCTCTGAATGTAGTGATCAGAATGAATGGCTCCGGTGCAAAGCCGCCGCAGTAAATTACACATTTCTCCTTTAAGCAGAATGACAGTGGCATGTATTTATAGTGCCACTACCTAGACACGACTCTGGCACGGTCATTAGCTATCGATCGCAAAGCGGATATACAGATTATTGCAGGCATTAGAAGCTCTTTAATGACTCACAGTTAATTATTTAGGACTCGTGCAGCATGCCAGGACTGAGGGGAAGCCACCGGAAGTTTCTTAGGTTTTCACATGAGACTAAAGCACATTCATGTGCAGTTTCAGGTTATTGCAGTTAGCAGTCATTCAACAGATGCTTTTATTCAAAGTGCACTGACATTCCCCCTGGAAAGCTAGACTGGGTTTCAGTTAATATGCTCATACAGGGCGAGGGTTGGATCGGGCCGCTGAGGAGCTGGTAGCTTATGGCCTGCTCTTTGTGGGACTGAGCGAGTAACCTTCCACGATTATACAGAGCTATGAGAATATCATGGAAGTTGGACTTTATTGGTACCAAAAATGGACTGTAGGCTGTATTTGCACTTTTGTCCTGATAAATGATGCTTAGATGTCCTCAGTCTTAGATTAGTGCTGTCAAGCAACCTAAAGGTGTGTGCTGTGTTTATTTATTATGTACATATAAAGACACACACACACACACATATATATATATATATATATATAGAGAGAGAGAGAGAGAGAGAATCTTTACATGCATTTCTGTATATAATTTATATAATTTATAAATATATTTAATGTATGAACATAAAATATTTGCATGCATGATTAAGTAATAACTTAAGCTAATTTGGTTTAAGATAAAATGGTTTAATAAATGTCAAATTATTACTGTAAATAAAAAATAAGGCATCTGGGATCTGAGGACTACTTATTTATTTTGTTCTCTGTTCTTATAATCAGTGTTTGATTTAACAGAGTGTCTATTTGCAAGAGCAATTAGCCCTTCATTTAAGATAATTACAAAGTACATTTTGTATAAGTTCAATACTGATGTACTATGTGCTACAAAACTGAGTTGTTTTCACTATTTGTAATAAGTAGTTGCAGTAAAAACAGTAAAAAACTGCTGTTTTGCTGTAAAGTAAATAGAATCACTTCCTTGGTTTAATCAAAGTTTCTCTCTTAAGTCATGCCCTATGATTATAGAGCACTTACAAACATGAACGCGCTTTAGAAATTACACTTTTATTCATCTAAAAGATGTAGATGTATTCTGCTCAGGAGCATGATCATGCCATACTAACAGGAAAGTAGGTCGAGAGCTGTAGCTCCAGCCACAAATGTTCGGGAAACTGTTTGCGAATGCTTGTTCTGTGGGTTTCAGAAAACTTGCAATCTTAGGTTGTTAAAGTGTCCCTATTATGAATTTTTGAAAATAACCTTTCATGCGGTGTGTAATACATGAAAGTTGAGTTGACTCGAAATCATTAAAACAAGTCGTCTTTAAAATGAATCCCAAGCCTGTTGACCTCAACATGAAACATTAGCATATTACTCACCGACTTATTGGTCTTATGCTACATTCACAGCAGACACGACTTGCGCAAATAAATTACGCTATTTGCACGTAGTTGGACACTTGAACATTTTGAGTTTACTCACTTCATTTAGGCGTGAAACTCGCTTTACAGCAAACGCAAATTCGCATTATGGGAGGGGCTTCTGCCAGGCACTTTCTGTCTATGTAGTGGTTAGACATTAGAGTATAATTAGTTTTGAGTATATCTAATAGGCAAACTTCGGTCTAGTATTTATTTCCTTTTTATTCCTGTTCATATTAAAGTACGAAGATTTGTCGTACTGCTGCTCCACATACAGTGACGATGATTTTGTCCTCCATAGTTTTGGAATTCTGCCAAATATTTGCCAGATTTTTCAATTTGAGCGATTCACGCGAATCTAACACGCGAAACACTAAATTCGTGTCACGTCATTCACGCAACTCGCGCTGCAGGATGTCTTATTGCGTATTGGAATTGACTTAACATGTAAATCACTCGCGCTTAATGCTTCGTTCGCGTCTGGTGAGAACGCACCATTATCACGCTGGTCTAAAGGAAAATGCTAATGAACTAGACTTTTGGAGCAGTATAAAAGTAAATGTTTTTTCCACAAAGCAGAACTGTGCTCACAAACACTGCTTTATCAGACATTACAGACGTGATGGGATGAAAATGAGACTGATCGACCAATCACAGATTAGAGTCACGCAAAGGAGGGGTTTAAATCATTGAGTGAATCGTTTGGGAGTGAATGAGCTAATAAAGTAAAAATAAATGCATATTATAAGGAAAGGAAAGTTTTTCAAGATCAAAAAAAAACTTTCCTTTCCTGTTGTTGGGGACTCCTTAAACCAAAAAATGAACCTTTCATAATCCATGATAGGGAAACTTTAATAGTGCTCTTTGGGAAATGCATCAGTGACCGTGTGGTTGCAGCTTGTCTGTGCTCTTAGTGAGTCATGCAAGTAAACACAGATACTGGTGGACATTTTCCAGCTCAGTTGAGATTTGGGGTGTTTGGTTTCCCATAACTATGTAAAACCTACTGTGTGACTTAAGGAAGAGCAAATTTGATGAATTTCATGTAAAAAATATACCTCGTTGTCATGTTCTATACTTTTTATATATTATGCCCTTAATGTTGTGGCAGTGCTATAGAAAATAATATCAAATATCAATATTTTTTCATGGTATCGTTATGTAATTTTATACAATTTACTAACAATTTCTGAGTGAAAATAGTTCCTAATTTTTGTAAAATAGGCCAATTTTTTATTTTTATTCTTTTACTAGGTTACAGAATTCACACAGTATGTGTGAGTCAGTCTTCATGATACATTTCCACTCAGAATAAACCCAGACAATTTGGTCTTTAGACTTTAAACAGACCAACAGGCTCATTTAAACTACTTTTGCTGTCAGCAGTCGTACTCCGGTAGGCCCTGAAGCTTCTGCAGATGCCTGACTAAAACCCAAATATCCACCGACCCCATGATGCTTAATGATGAAATAACTACAGCAGGAGACTGCCATTCTACTTCGTCCTATCTTTCTCTTTCTTGAAGTATTCTTGTTTATTTTTCGAGGGTGTCTCTAACATTTCTTTTCTTTTTTTGACACATCTGAGCAGTTCTGCAGTTAAATGAAAACAGAATTTTGCCCAAACAGTGCATGCCCTTGACATAAGAGTGATGTGTGGAGACTGCAGAGGAAGAAACGTCACAGTCAGGGAAGGTGAGATGGGATGGAATAGAGAGAAAGAGACTCTTTGATGTTTAGGCCTCTGCAGAAGAGCCGATTTTATATTCAGTTATGTCCACATCAAAGCATGTTTGGCCACAGACTCCTTGACTGGCTTGCAGTGTATCTTATCATATTATTACAGAAATACGCAGTCCCAGGATAATGCATTTTGAGTATAATGTTCTATGCAAATCATACCATTTGTGTGTTAATAATGGATATTACACTAATTTAATGCTCTCATAATACAATTCCATAATTAATGAAAATCTGTAATTTTGCATTGAATCGTGAAAGCGTGAGATGAATTCTCCGCTAATGATAATTGTAGTGTGACAGACGGCTGAGGATGGGGGTTTTTATTTACCAAATTGGATTGGACTGAGGGTAATTTAATCTGGATACATAAAAAAACACATAATTTGTAATGCTGTAATGTAGACAGCGAAAAATTAAGGTATTTGAAAATGACGATGCCCTTTTGTTCCTGATATCCAGGTTTGCAGTGTTGTTAAAAATAAATGTTACATTGTGCAATCTTTATTTTACAGTATATGTGGATAGAAAATGTATTGACAGTCGATCTCCTTTGGCATAACATACGATCAGTTGTGTGTTAAATTATACATGGAATGCCGATTTTGTTGTGCAACCTGGATACATCAGTAGATAAGGGGATAACGCAATTGTGTCAGGAAAACAACGGAAAGCAACTCTCTGTATCATTTTAGTGAGCTTTTATGAAGTTGCATGCACATGAGCAGTTAAACTTCTATGGAGAGCATTTCCAGAAAAAAAACATGATTGTTAGATTAAGTATAATTACAGGATTAGGGAATATTAACCAAACAACCAAGAAAATGGGAGAACATCTACTAATGTAATAAGTCCAAAATTAAACAGCTAGACTGGTTTTACCACATGACTAATTTTAATTGCCTGCTTCTCAGTCAGAATCCAGCTGCACTGAATCAACACAATTCTTGCACAATTTGAATGCATTGCCAGTGCTGGGACATGAGAATGAGAATCGGGCTCACGCAGATTTCACCAAGCCTCTATATATATAAAATTTACAGTAAAATAACGGCTGCTGTGATTACCAGAATTACCGTAAAAACCTATTAAAGTACTGAAATTTATTTTGTACCTTTGTAATACACTGATAACCACCAAAAGCTGCAGATCACATGATGCACCAAAGCTCATCACAAGCTTACTTTAAAATATTAACAAATATAGAAGGTGCACAGCATCCTTCACAGAAATACTAAACCCCAGCATGGTAATGTGATGAAAAATATAGCTATTTCAATGAAAAACCATCATATCTTTAGCTATTTACTGTAATTTGTTATTTTTCCACTTACAAAAACTGTACACTACCATAAAATAACATGTGTCCATCACAGTTTTGCACCTTTTTGCAATTTATGTTAACCGTTTCACAAGATTTTACTCTAGCTTTTTTCCCAGCTTTTACTGCTAAATTCTGTTTTCTGTGTGATTCCAGCTATTCACTGCTTCATTAGAACGGTTTTTCAGCCACAGACCTTGAAAACTTTTTCAAATCAGTTTGTAGTTCCTCCTCGGTAGAACACATACTGTACTAGCTGACCTGGCTCTTTTGGAGCATTTGTTTCAGAACCGGGTGCATTTTTCTTGTTAGTATTGTTCATTTAGACATATGTGGGCACAGCAACTGTGCATGTGTCTGCACCAAAACTATCGTCTAAGATTACCTGAACCAGGTGTAGATCAACAAACCAACCTCTATAATATTTCCAATAACTCACAATAGGAAGCCTTAAAAAGCCTTAAACCATGTATCCTAACTCCAGGAAGTTACACAGGAGTGAGACACTTAGGAACCGTCAATTTCAGACAACTATTTTTAGGGGGTATCTAGTACGCCACAATCTGTGCATGTGCCATCCCTGGGTTAAATTAGGTACAATGTGTTGAAAACTGGATTATTGAAATCTGATCTCACTACCAAAAAAAAAAAAAACAGAGACCAATACGCTTTCATTGAAGAGGAGCCACGTGTGACAGAGACATGAGGAATGTTATAAGAATAAGATCTAATACCAACCCGTGCCAAATAACCAACATTTCTCAGCTGCTGCCATGAGACGTATAATAGCTACTGTACTGACATCTTCAAACCATTAAAGACTCAGTGGAGCACCAAAATCAATTCCAACCAGCACAATAACCCAAAGCAATAAACTGATATATGCCTCAGCTGCGGTGATAATTTATACGCCTCGCTACAGAAGACGAGCAACAAGCTCTTTGGAAACAAAGACTGGAAGCCATAATAAAGATTTCACTGTTCAAGAAACCACACCATATGGATAAAGAAACACCTAGATGATTACAGTCCTGAAATTTGCGATGGAGGTTAGTTAACAAGGCATTCTGGCTGTTCTGGTCTATTGCAGTGTAGCACAAACAGATTGGCCAGACACAAGGACTTCCTGCCACATGGGCCACTCTCCAGCAACTGTGAGTTAGGGGGAGGATGACGATATCAGCGTCTCTGTGCTTGGTGCAACGTTCAGCTCTGGCTATCGTGCCTGTAAATATGCTCAAGCTATATGTAATAGATAGGACAGGTGTGCTTTTATACTGGGCAGTCTAAAAAGAGGAGGCCCACTTTCTGAGAGACATGGCTTTCTCCGCAGGGGAGCTGTGAATTTGTCTTTTTCTGTGTCAAAGCAAGAGTGTGTGTGTATTGCACAACATCCCATGAGCCGCAGACTTGCCACCTGTCATGTTGCATAACGCACAGATGGGGAAGAGTATCGCCGTAGATAACGGACACCAGACAGACCGATAGATTGATCATTTTAAACAAGAATCTGTAACCTGTAATTGTCAAAAATGTCGAAAACAAACAAACAAAAACTAAGGAAAATACCGGAACTGATAATCCAACCCAGTCTCACGGCAGTTTGTGATTTAGTCACGCAATTTAATTTAATCTATTTGTTCGTGGCAGGTACACGTTTATTTAGTTATTTTCGTAAGTCGGTAGATTCAATTGGATGCATCTTACGAAAATAACTAAATAAATGTGTCCCTGCCACAAATAAATACCATAAGACTGGGTAGAATAACCAGGTAGAAGTAGCTCTTTAAGAGTAACAAGTGCTGGTTACCACTTTTTACACACTTCAGACCAGAAACCAGCAAACCAACGAACAGTCATACAATTTGACATCATTTGTAATAAAGGTGAAATAAATTTGAAGGGGAATACACATGGCACATACACATTGGCTTGTATATATTTATGTGCAGGGAGGCCATGACATTGTTTGATGGGACAGAGGAGAGTGATGGATACTGTAATCTCCTGTCTTTATGTTTCAGCACGTCACTGACTGGCTCGTGTAATTCTGTGCTGAATGCAGTTAAGCTCTGGAAACGTGCCATCTGCTCCTAACTACACACTAACTTAAGCTCTTGTGTTTGAGGAATTTCAGTTCCGGAGATGATAAAAACAATACTCACGAAAAATCATGCATTGGTAGTTTGACGCAATTTTAAAGGAATATTTGACGCAGAAGTTAACATTTCTTGAAAATGTACTCACCCTTCCTTTCAAGAGTTTGTTTCTTCATCACAGTTGGAGAAATGTAGCATTGCACCATTTTCTTAACAATGGATACTCTGTAGTGATTGGGTGAATATGGTGAAATGCAATGTGTTTATGTAGTTTGAGATTCTCCAGAACATGGCGCCCGCAGCAACACTACAGCGAGAATAATAGTTCTGCCTTCTTTCTTTGTGTATACATCTGGGCAGTGTTACGAAAATAAACCCACTCTGTGTCGAGTGGTTTTAGGGCAGTGTGGACAAGCCATAACTTTAATAAAGAATATCTCTTTGGTTTTAAAACTTTAGTCTTTGCAACTTCAGGGATCTTATCTCTGCGCTAACAGCTTGTTAAACTCCAAAGAGAAAAGACACCATGAAATCACATCATTTGACCTCTTTTAAGTACTTGAAGATTATTATTCAGTTTATTTGGGTTTGAATAAAATGTATTTTGTTATTTATGTATTTATTGCTTAATTTTCAAAAAAATACAGAATTTAAATACATTTATATTGCGATTTACAATTACAAAGATTTACATTTGCTCATGCCACACACACACACAAGCTAGTGATTTTGCATTGTGTTGAGACCAAAGTTACTGCCCAGACTGATGGAAATCAAATTGATTAAACATCACAAATAATTCATTTAGGCTGCATTGCACTTTGCTAACAATATCACAGAATCTGACCAGTGGCTGTAAATCACGTGCATCTGAAAAAGCCTCAGTTGAGCTCCTCTAAATCCAGCCGCATCTGATCGTCAGCCAGTAGCCCCTTAACGTCCCGTAAAGACTGATTCTAAGAGGGGTGTAGAGTTACCCAGCCCACTCTGCCTCTCTGATCTATAAAAAGCATCTGTTAGTGGGGCAGGGCGATGCAAAACTCCTGTGTGCCGAGAGCGCTGAGGAACCAGAGATGAATTATGCAAGGTTTTGAGAATGGGAAGACGGGCAAACCTACTGACCTCATTTCCTTCACGTTGTTCTCTCACTTGTTTCCCCCAAGCAAGGAAAGCTCTTTTATTTCCAATTGTTTTTTTTTTTGTTTTTTAAATACTTCTTTTGTTCTGTATCTCTCAGCTACTTTTAAGACAGCAGTGCATCCTTTTTTTTTGGTTACAGTACAATAAAAAAAAATGCCCTCAATCATAGTCTCGCCATATTCTAGCTCTTAACTCGGCTCTACATGCATTATATCAACACTAATCCAACTGCATTCATCGATTTGTTCAACAGCTGTCCTTACATGACATTTGGCTCATAAAGCCTGTCAATAACACACAATGTGTCTGTGTGTGTGTGTGTGTGCACCTGGTATTCATCACCTTATGGGGACCAATTGTCCCCACATAGATAGAAATACCAGTAGATTTTGACCTTGTGGGGACATTTCTTAGGTCCCCATGAGGAAACAAGCTTATAAATCACACAGAGTTAAGTTTTTTGAAAATCCAAAAATGCGCACAGTTTCCTGTAAGGGGTAGGTTTAGGTGTAGGGTAGGTGTAGGACAATACCACATACAGTCTGTACAGTATAAAAACCATTATGCCTATGGAATGTCCCCATAAAACATGTAAACCCAACGTGTGTGTGTGTGTGTGTGTGTGTGTGAACAACGCAGGCTGACAAATTCAGAATAGAAGACTAGTGTACTGAGTGAACACTGCACATGGTACACTTTTCTTACTGGTCACACATGCTGTGAAGGAGATGCTGATCTCAGTCAAGGTTGACATTAGTTCCAGTCCATTTGTCACAATTTGAAATGGAAGCCTATTGCATTGTGGGATACAGTATTTGCATTAAGTGATGCACGAGTTGTTTCTTATGCATTAGCGCAGCTGAGAACTCTGTGGTATTTATTGCAGTCAGTAGATCTGTCTAAAATTCTGCAAATGCAAAACATCTAAATGTTAAACTGTGAGTCATCTTGATATATTAATATACAGTGTAATATATTGAAATGCACAATGGTATAAAGTCAAAAGTAAGCCAACCTTTTTTGGTTAAACAGTTATTTGTTTTGGTAACACTTTGTTTTAGGGCATCTTAACTAGTTGCATATTAGCATCCATATCACTAGAATATTAGCCATATTAATATTTATATTAATGCTAATTAGGACCTTATTCTGCACAATACCTAAACTTAACAACCACCTTATTAACTACTAATACACAGAACATTTGTATTTAATAGTGAATATGTGTTCCCTATTCTGAAGTGTTATCTGTTTTAACTCCAGGAATAAACTCTGTGGCTTTTCACAGTGTGTAGTATAAACGTGAACAGCACACAGCTGTGCTCGGATTACACACGACAAGACTCTTGATCTGTTTAGAGTACCTCTTATCTTTATTATTGTGCTGAATTGCTGGTTTGAGGTTGATAATCGAACTGTCCAGGTGGGACACGTGTGCAAGCGTGCAGCAGGAGCACACACACACACACACACACACACTGATAATCTCACTCAATCACAAGGTCCTACTGGCTTTGCCTCCCTGGATAAATCCAGGATTGGCGATTTCTACCCCTGGCACAGCAAGCATTGCTCTGCGCGAACAGCAGTGTTTGTTTACTGTGGGAACATTTATTATGTCACTTCTTTTTATCACGTTTTCATTTGATGGTGGAGATGTGCTTGATAAGATTACACACTAATAGACTGGACTGAATCCAACCAATATACACTTAACAGTCTCTCTCTCTTCCTCCGTTCCTCTGCATTGCTGTCTTTCTGGAATATTTTTGTACAGTGTCACACTATGTTGCGTTGCCCTTTAATTCTTCACTTATCTTTCATGTAAAGCACAGGATTGTGTTTCTCTTCCTGACAAACCAGTATGAGCTCAGGGCGAGATTAAAATCTGGATCAAATAGGCTTTTATACATTTGTATAAAATGAGTTCACCAGAACCACCTGCTCCTACGACAGCATGTGTAGACATGTAGGATGTCTGTCTCAGTTACATGCCAGCATGATAAACTTTTTGTTCAGTGTCTGATGCTATTCTTAATATCTTTGCTTCTTTCATCAGAGTGTATGAACGTTCAACTTGTCATTCATATATTTATAAAATATCACCTTTATTCTCACAGGTATAGTTTTAGAAAATGATCTACTGTACACTAGAACCTTAGGAAAGAGCATCATAGAAAGAGTACTAATGTTTAAAGAGTGTTTTTATGAGATATCATCACATGCTGTCCATAGCACCATCTGCTCTTCATCTCGCACAGAAATCTCCAAACCGGGGTAAAGCAGAGGAGATAATTAGTCTGCGTTTGTTTAATGGTAGGCATGTCTTATTCTCTCTGTCTGTGGGGAGCTGAGTGTAATGAATCTGGGCAGTGGTGATGCATATCTACAGAAAATATGAAGATATTACACAGATTTTGGTGAGATCTTAGCCATTTCAGTAAAACGTGCGTGTCTGATTAAAACGTATTAAGTATTCAAATAAAAATAGTTTATGAGCCTCAGGGGCTATTAAACTTTTATGCGTTTACTCAACAACAGCTTTTTAGGGACTGAACACAAGAATTTTGAAAAATATTTCCGTGTAATCCCCCAATACAGGAATCTAAGAAAACAATGACGTCTTGCATGTTCATAGTACATAGTATTAGATGTAGACATGCGCAATATGTGATGATTTTAAAGGCAAACAGTATGCCAACTACTGGCCTTGCATACGTAGGTTTTTGGCAGTTTTCGTGAATATGTTTAATTGCTTTAAAACACTTTATTGCTTCATTGCTATATTATTGCTTTTTACAAACACAACTACAGTGACTACATCATTGATGTCTAAAGGTAGGCCTCAGAGATCAAACATTATTTACTTCACATTATTGATTTGGCAGACACTTACATTGGTGGTAACACATTAGTAATAACACAATAGTAAGGTAACATATTCAGTTTTAATTTACAAGAACGTAAAATGAGTACAGCAGTAAATTTATTTTCCTACATACTGACTGACAACGCTCATGTTGCCATGTTGAGAGAAATCAGGAGTTAGTGCAGAGGCGACTGTTACTGTAGTTGTACACTAAATGTAAAAAATCATACTTTCGAAAAACAGATTCTGTATCCTTGAAATAAATAAAATATAAGGCAGACCTCCATTATGTTAAATATTACAAAAAAAAATACCTTCGAATATTTTATTAACCAGTGTTTTTTTTTCATTTGCTTAAAATAGAACTTTTATTATAATTATAAACAAACAAACAACAACAGGTCATTTTGTATATAACTCAATGCAATTATTACTTTTTTACAGACTAATGCTACACAATGCTACATTCATAAATGACTTACGTTGAATTCAAGCATAAGTGTAAAGCATGAGTTCCTAAATTGTCAATTTAAAAAGCTGCACAGAAGCACATAAATAGTGCTCCACATGACTAATTCATTCCTAGTTAGATGCTATTATGTTGTTATTAATTTAGAGATACAATTTAATATTGAATGAAAGCTTATTTATCACATATTAACATTTCCTTCGAGTCATCTATCATCTCGGATTTATTCTAAAATCAGGTATATTTTAGAAAAGTCTTTGTAGGCAAAATCGCTTCCCCGTAAGTTCAGTTTTATCACACGGTAAATAGAATTTCAGACTCAGCTGTAGGCTACAGGTTTAACCCTGGTTAAAAGCTGTGCAAAATGTATCCAGTGGTGAACAATGCAGTGCTAGAAAGTTGTTTTGCAGAAGGAAATCAATCATAAACTGCCTCAGTGCTCTCCTCATTAAATATTCATGTGTTTTGTTCTCGTAAACTTTCATGCTGTGTTCAGTTTTTGTGTGACATCTCAAAATCTGGCAACCCAGGATTGATCACATTTTGAGATTGTGTGCATGGATTTACAGGAGGAGGGACCTAAACAATGAGCCAATTATGGTCGCAAGTTCTGTTGTTACCAGCATAGTTCAGCAAAACAACAAGCACCAAAAATAGTGATTTTTTTTCATGTAAATGAACCATAAACCTTGCAGTTATTACTCCAGCACCTGTGCATGATGTCTTTAATGACAGAGATGTGAAGCGACCATGTTACAGTACGTCAGCCATGACTAGCTAGCTAGCTAGTTAGCATGCAACGGTGGTTAAAATAACCACTAATAACACCTTCTTCCGAGGTGGAGTTGTTCACATGCAAGCCGCATTCACATCATCTTCAAATGAAAGCAAATATCTACTTTTTTATGCAGCAAAATGGGTTACAAGCCGATGTTTTTCCACCCTAAAGTATTTCTCTCTTGAGTCTCGATCCCGAGATGTTAGGAAGAAGTTATTTTAGGGCTGAGCGTTTATTATTCAAGAGCTGAATTTTGAGTGCTTAAGATGCGAGAGAATCTTAATTAATTGAGTCCTGCATATGAAGCATGTGGGTTTGAACTTTCTGTGTGTCTCTCTTTGTGCGCTTTGGGTTTTACACTCTGAATCCCGGCTTCTTGTTTCACGTTAGCTCTATTTAAAAGGCCAGCCGTAGGTTATGAGTGGGTTAGATGGATGCAGCCATCATGGACAAGGTCACTGAGAGAGGAATTCCACATCAGCTGTATCTCTGTGCAGTCGTGTGGGGAAGACCAGGCATTTTCCCAGCCTGTGATCTCTCCAGCAACGGCTTACAAATGAGCATTTCACTGGATGTGTGTCAGCGTGACCTTGCATCGTACGTCCGTGCTGTTACGACATTGAGGAATGGTTTTAATTAAACGGTTATGTGGAATCATTTAGCCAGATTTGACAGCAGCTTCTGTTATTCTTGTATTCAGGGGTTTTGTTTTTGAGGTGGCTTTTTCTGCATATTTCATTCATGTTATACAATAAAAAACCATAATGGGAATTAGAATGAACAAAAATGTCTATATTTGATCTAAATGGATATTTGAAACCGCTATGCATGAGACTAGGTTTGTTAAAGGCTTATTGAAGGGGTCATTTAGGTCATTCTGTGTATACACTGAGAAAAGCCCTCTCATATTACATTAATAGACTGTAATAGTTGCTCCCAAGAGGATTATGTGGCCTTCATAAGCGTTGATGTCCACTGTTAGTATAATGGCTGTAAAACATTAACCAATTCAATCTGACATGATGACATCATTATCACGTGGCACAGCTGATTGGTTCTCTCCAGCTCGCTGCTCAGCAATCAAATATTTGGCTAGTGCTTGCTTTAGCAGTCTTAATCCACCCTCCCCAGCTCCACCTGTATATATCTGCTATGGGTTGATTATGTATGCTATAGAGGTATTCATATTTGTCTTAAATGCTTAAAGCAGCATGTTGAGCATGTGTTTGCAGTAGCAAGTTTCAGTCATATAATGCACTGTGAATAAACAATTAATGAATAAATAATTGTATAGTTCATGGCCCTTATAAAGTTCATGGAAATGTTTATCTGTTCCAAAACAGCTTCTTTTGAATCTGCTTTCTGTGACTTTTGCGAAACCATCAAACAGCATCTGCCCCACGTGGTTTTGAAACGTAGTTAGTAAATCCTTTATCCTTGGATGACCTTGTGAGTCAATAAAGACTGACTGTGCTTCCTGGAGGTATTTAATTAAGTAAATGCAATACACCGGTTATCCTTGATGTGATCATTATAGCTTTGCATTTGATAGCGTAAGTGAGTTTCACTGCTACTATATTGCATTACATAGTATTTGTCTGAAATACAGATCACACTGACTCTTGAGACGTGGACAACTAGAAATGCCTTTTTAGAGATAATCTAATGTCATGTTTTTGTATTTTGATGGTGAAAATGTTAGTATTTTTTATCTGATATCTCATGTGTTTCTCTCCCAGCAGGTATGCACACCAGTATCAGTGAGATTTTGAAGGAGAAAACGCTAAAATCGTCTCGCCGCAGTTTGCCGTGTCTGGCTCAGAGTCAGACACATCCTCAGAACCTTAATCACTTCCTCTCTGTGCCTCTGAGTCCTGAACCCAAAACATACACCCACAGCGTCAGTGCCTCCTGCACACACATCACACCTCCTCCCACGGGTAAGCACTAGCAAGCTTTTATCTTTGAGTTTTAGTATTATAGTTAGCAAACTAACCCATTAACCTGGTAGGATGCATGCCTTATGAAATGTAGTAATCATATCAACCCTTTGGGCTTTCGTTGTGATATGCGGTAATACCAGCACAATCCCATGATTATGCATAAGTATTTTACATATTTGCAGGTCAATACCTCACACTATATTTAGTTTTTTTTCAGTCAACATGAGGACACGATACTGGCTGCATCATGTTCTGTGCAGTTAAATATTGAACAGGGTGATAATAAACAAATTGAAGACACATACAGTCCCTCTCTCCATTGCCAATATGTTAACTTGTGCTGTAGACAAACTCAGAACTGGCTTGAGGAAGAGCTGAAATTGTCCCACGTTTATTTAGACAAATGTGTTCTCTCAGGTCCATGCATCCTCCTCGTAGGTGGCTTTCCTTTTTTGCTTCCGGGATATTGAGGTTCTGGGAGCAACCTTATTGGACTCGCTTTGTCAACCCATGATGACTAATTGTTCATCTATCATGGGATAACAGAGCTAGGAAATTGGCTTGACCAGCATTACCCTCTAGGACACGGATCATCGGACTTGGCCATGGAGGGCTGGTGTCCTGTTCAGCTCCAACCCTACTTAAACACACCTGAACCTGCTAATCAAGATTCAAGATTCAAGAGTTTTATTTGTCACATACACAATTATACATGGTATAACCAGCAGTGAAATGTAGGTCAGGTCCGCTCCAAGGACAGTGCAATTGAAAAATAGAAATATAATAAAATATGTAAAATATAATAATAAAAATAAAATAAAAATTAAAATATATGTAATGGGAATAAGAATAAGAATAAAATAAATAGTACTAAGGAGTGTACAAGAGTGTGCAAAATGTTGTACAGGGTATAAGTTAAAAATAGCATCAAGGTCTTGCTGGGTATACATGCAGATGTGTTGAGCTAAATTCTGCAGGACACTGGTCCTCCAGGGTACTGGGACACACAAAGATTGTTAGGACCGTCTTCCTAGTCGTCATGCTGTTAAATGGTTAAGGGTATCAAAATGTGTGAAAAGTGGTGTCCAACAGTCCATATTTGGGAAAACGTGCCCTAAAAGCCTCTTGTACGCTGGTACAGGAACAGTCATGGCTTAATGGTTAGACAGTTAGGCTTGTAACCAAAAGCTACACAATTAATGGAGAGCACAAAATAACCATAATTGGCCAAATGTCACATCACTTGTAAGGTACCCTCCAAAGAGAGACCTGCTGCCTCTTCAGGAAGAAACTACATATGCTGCAACGCTGTAATCAAATATTTAGGTAATAGTTTAAAAGTGCTACAAGATAAAGGTTTCCATATCTGAGTGGCTATGAGCAAAGATGGCAGTATGCAGGTCACATAGGGCTTCATACATTAGCAGAGTACCACATCCAGTGAGATGATTTGGGATATATTCTCCAGGTTTTATAGACCTCCTTGGTGCAAACTAAATCAGGTCCAAACCATGAACTATGGTCACTGAGGTAATGAGTTATTTCTGCTGTTTTTCTTAGAACGGTCACTGCAAAAGGCAGACCACATCATGCTGGTTTCATTTAGGCAAGGGGAGAACTTAACCCCCTGACTGAGCTTGGTTTCTTCCAAGGTTTTTTTTTCTTCTCCATTTCTGTCTCTAATGGAGTTTTGGTACTTTTTATGGGGAACCAAACTAAGCTGGGGTGCGTTTCCCAAAGGCATAGTTAGCCTACTATGGTCGCAAGTTCCGTCGTTACCAGCATAGTTCAACGAT
>JAUCMT010000059.1:13263601-13277609 GCA_032357475.1 Enteromius thamalakanensis
GGACAGGCAGGGAGCCCGGCGGCCTCCGAGCCCTAGGAGGTTTAACCCTCTAGGAGGCTAGGGTTAACAGATGCTCGTAGCCCAGCCTGATCCCCGCGTGCCCCCCGGAGGAAAAGGAGAACTTGGCAAAACGAGGGACCCTTCACAAGGGTCGACTTCGACTTGGGTGGCGGAAGCCTACCCCTACCCAAAATATATGCCTAAAATTAGAGGGAGATTTTAACTTCTTAACAAAAACAGGTGTAGAAGCACCTAACCCTGATCATAAGATTAAAACAGATATTTCCAGAAAAATGATCCCTCAATTCTGATTGGTTGATTGGAATGTTGTTCTTGGTGATATCGCACTCACCATGTATATATATTTATATATATATATATAGAGAGAGAGAGAGAGAGAGAGATAACCTCAATTCCCAGTATTATAAAACCAATATAACTGATTCTATTCCTGTTATATGCCAATATTGATTTGTTTTTCTCTTTGACAGCCCTCATTAACAAACAGTGATATCATGTTTGTGAAGATTCATGCGCCGTGGGACACACTGTGTAAATATGCTGAGCAGATGAACATTAGAATGCCCTTCAGGTAGAGATCACTGTCACCATACTGTACTACACACATACCATACTATATGTGAATGCATTGTGAATTTGTGTAATTTTTATTTTTATAGAAAAAAGTGTTATTTCACAGACTGGAAGAAAAAAAATATGGGCAGGTAGGATATTACAGAGTTCTGTGTTTACACATATTTGGCTGATATTTATATATTTCATTTCATTTGCATTAAAGTCGAAGTACCTCAATTTTGTTAATTTTCTTCTAATTAGATTTGAGGCAGACTTTAACTGTGGGGAATAAAGATTTTAAAGAGTTAATTAACCCAATATTTGTTGTGTGAGTTAATCAAGCTTGATTTAATTTGAATCAGAAAACAATGCAATTCTAGAAGTGTCTGTGAGGGTGAAATGCATTAATAACTCTGCTCATTGAAGATGATACCTTACTTTTTGTTAATGCAAACATATGTCAACAGTCGATTTCAGTTGAGATTTCGTCAGTTGAAGAGCTGGCTGCCCAGAAACCCCATGAAACTGGATAAAGAGGCGTTACCAGACCTGGAGGAAACCGACTGCTACACCGCCCCCTTCAGCAGAGCCAGAATGCACCAGTACGTCCCTCATCCATAACCTTGTTTAACCAAATCTCACTTCTTCTCAGAAAACAATCATATACAGAAAAAAAGTCAGTGCAAGGCACCTTTAGCTTTCTGGGAATATGATACTGCAATTAAATAGCCACGGCCTCATATACATTTCAGCCATGATTTGCTAACCGAAGCTAAAACCACAATCCCACAACCTTCATCCACCCATGAGCTCAAGGGACTTATAGTGTCCACCTCAGATTTTAGCCTCAGCTGACCCTTTTAGAGCAGATTTTATGATGGAGGCATTTTCAGACCACGTACTTGATGCACTTGAACCTGATGACTATTTGTGAATGTTTGAGTCATTGGTTGCTGACATCCTCTTTACAGATCAGAGATCCGTGGAAATGCATGACCTCACAAAGAACTGTGTCCTGGGGCGGTAGAGGTAGTTTTTGTGTAGTGAGTGCTGCCAGTAAGGGTTTATTTAAGGCCAGAGGTCTTCAGTGCACACAAATGTTGAGAGAGCGCAACTAAGGTTTAACCTGACAAACAACTTGAAACGCTCTCTGCAGATATATTTTTCCAAAGCACTGTCAAAGACAACCGAGTAATACAGATAGTGTTGGGGTGTATCTCACGAAACCTATCAAAATTGTCATTATTTACCATTATTTATTTTTATTATTTATAATTTTTTTTTTATTTTACTGCTTTAACGTTTGAACGTTAAAAGTAGATTTAAATCATTTTTTTTTAAATGTACATTATATTGTAATCAAATATGTGCTTAAGTTTTACTTCTGAGTTTTAAAATTGCCTTAGTGTAATAGCGATGCGCAGGTCGGCTATTTTTCCAACCCGCGGGTCCCACTTTAATGAAATTATTTGGCTCGTCCCAATTTTTAAAACCCGCCCTGCCTGCACGAGCGACCATTAAATAGACATACTGTACTAGACATTGTATTTCAAATGAAAACAGCCTTTATTTCAGCCTGAAAGTGCTTGGAAACATCGCCCCGTAAACTGGCAACAACATATGATTATAAATATGAACGATAAATCAGGTAATAACAAGATAATGATTAATTAATTAATTAAAATTTTAAACATTAACAAACAGCGTTTGATACCTAGGCTAAACAATTTTTTTTATTTTAGATTTGTATAGAGCATGCCTACAGTTTACAGCCTCCCGCTAAATAACCACTGACATTTTTATTATTCTTATTTATTTTCTTTCGCTTTCGTGACGTAATCTTATCAAAGAACTTAATAAAGTATGAAAATAAATAACCCAAATATTTAATATAGGCTATAGAAAATGGCATGCAACATACCTGGATTTTTTTATTTAATTTTGTTTTTAATGACCCGCCCCGCAATTAAAGTGACAATTTCTTTACCCATCCCAACCTGACCCGCGGGGTTCGCGGGTTAAGAGACGACCCACAGTGAAAAAAATTCTATAAGGAAATTTGTATTTTTTTGTAACAATTTTGTAGCTGAAATGTGACCTGAGCATGTTTGTGTTCCATGGAGGAAGCCCATCTTTAATGTATGAATTTCCTGTATGCTGAGACGGCTGTAAGCCACACAATCTGCTCTGAGCTTTATATGTTGGGTCAGCTGTGATCCTCTCTAATTTAATATTTACACTGACATACTTAAGCTATGGGTACTGATCTTTACTGTGATGTATTTATATTAACTGTATTCAGTTTAATACAGCTTACAACAAATTTGTGTATTAAAACAATGTACTTTGTTTTTATGAAGTTTTACCATCAACAACAGACAGACGTTTTTCTCAAACTCAACCAGAAGCAGGATAGTACATCATGTGCTACAGCGCACAAAGTATGAGGATGGGAAGTCTAAGATGGGTAAGACAACAGCTAAACCCCTCCAAACATCTTTATCAAACACTCCTTTCTCCCTCTGTCATCATTACAATCTATCTTTATCATATACACAATAATGTGCCATTTCTCTCACTCTTGCTAATACAATACCATTCTCTCATATATGATTTTTTTTGGTTTTGGTTATTAAGATATTTACAAAACTGGTCAAATCTAAAAATATCCAGGTCATACATTACCCCAAAATGTAACCTCTCTCAATGTTTCAGGGTAGTTATTTCAACAAAAAACTGTTATTTATTTATTCATTTTTTGGATAGTTGAAGTAAAGCTGGATAAAATATTAATATTAGATGACAAACGCACACACAGACTTTAGAAATGTTCATTTAGAATTGAAATACATAAAATGATGCACAAAAATACATAAAAAAAGTTTGAAAAACTTTCAAAAACAAAAAGGACAAATGCACATACTATAACAAAAATAAAGATATAAGGTAAAGGATGTTCAAAATGTTAACAAGTTTTTAAATATAAACTCTGCTGTTTATTACTGTAAAAATCACCCATCGTCAATACATTTCTGTCAGTAAATATTTACAGAGATGTGATTAAGTTTTATCTGCAGTGACCTACATTATCCTTCTGGCCTTTTTAATTGAAGGCTGACTTTTTCGCTAATCTCTCTGTTAGTCCTCTTATATTAATGTCACACTCATGCCCTTCTTATTTGGCTTTCTTGTCTGCCTGCTCTTGTGGTTTTCTGCTGATTAAAGCTGCCCTTGCATGTTAATAAATGAATACAGTGACCGCCCACTCGCTCAAACCAGATCAGATTGGGAGAAGAACTGTAAATCCCCCCATAAATCCCTGCGCTCAATCATGCCACTGCAGCTCAGATTAATGTCCTACTAGTGAAATCAAAACATCTGCAGAAAATAAGATCAAATAGGTTTTCAGTAACAGTCAATAATGCACCTTTGGTAGTTGACCTGAGGCTCTCTGGCCTTGTTTGGTTCTTTAAGAGAATGTTTGTGGTTAAATACTACAGTAGCTAAGTGTTTGTGGCATAATGGCACAGAAAATAAATTACTCTAACACTAACTGATAAGACTGCCTAATATTAAGTGTGACCTCTTCTTCTTATTTATAAAAATGAAAGTTATACAGTTTTGAAATGTGGATAAATAAAACATGACAGGATTTTTGTAGTACTTTATTTAAAGTACCAATCCTCACTATTAACTAGCATGCTTTTAACTTGCACATTTGGAGTTTATTAGTACTTATAAAGCACATGTTAATGCCTAGGATCATAGTTTAGATCCCCTAATCTTACTTTATACCTAAACTCACAAATTACTATGTAAAACCAGCAGGAGTTTATTTAGGCAGAATCATATTTAATTGTAATAATTGGACTTTAAGACCTTATAGTATATTATAACTGTCCCATTAAACCAAGCACAGCTGTTTATTTCAGACTTCTGAAAATCAACAGCAACGTCTTGTTTATGTCTGTTACCCTCGTTCCCTGAAGGACACTTTACGTCATTGACTCACGTCATGCGGTCCTGCCTGGGTTACCGATCTTTGGAGAAAACGCTAATAGGAATTGGTAACCAGTGGTTTTTGCATGCCTAGCCACTCCCCCATACATACAGGTATATAAGATGGCGGCGTGCAAACCACCATTAGGTTTCTGCTGTGGAGCAAATTGCAACCGACTCCCCAGCGCAACCTGCCCTTGTGGCAAGAGGGACATAACATCTCTGTTCCCTCCTTCAGGGAACGTGGGTTGCAGACGTAACCAAGACGTTCCCTTTCAGTCAGTCACTATGATGGTGCGTCATTGACTGACGTCTTAGGGTCCCTATGGAAAAAGGCACAACCTGGACTGCGTCACGTAGGAAGCCCAAAGGCTGACAGGCTGCTAGGGACAGCATCCCCTCCAGGGATGCAAAAAGCAGAGGTTGGCAGGCGGAGTGCACAGATTTAAGGCCTGTGCGGAAGATCTTACTAGAATAAGGGGAACACAGTAGGGGAAAAAAAACGTGAGAGTAAGCCGGATAGAATTCGAAGCACGAATCGCAGACCAAAAATGCATGCTAGTCCCCAATGCTTTTAGGTGCGAGCACCAGCAGGAACAAAGTCTTTAAAGACAAAAACCTCAGCCCAACTGCATCGAGCGGCTCATAGGGAGCTCTTCGTAATCCAGCCAGGACTAATAAATAGGAAAATAGGATGTCAATAAGGCAAAAGGAAACACTCACATTTCAGTTAAAATCAGTTCATCATTGAATTCAGTGATGTCATCATCCAACTCTGTGTCTGTGTAATCAAATCAACAATATCTCTGGAAATGAAGTGAAACCCACTATGCAAGCTAGAAGTGACAGCGACAAGGAACCAAAACTCCACTTGGGACAAAATTGAGAAAAAACCTTTGGGAGAAACCAGGCTCAGTCGGGAGCCAGGCCACACGAAAATCAGCTGGTTGTTCAATGCAGCAGCAAAGTTAGATTGCGCAGAGGATGTATCGTTTCCCATGGTCTTATCTATTGTCCCAAGGGTCCTCCCTTTGAGCTTCTTACAATGGCGCTCAAAACCGCTCAGCTCTTGCCCATGGCTTCAGTCAAATCTGTAGGACTTCAGTTTGAGCCTAGCAACTGTAAAGCCTTTCTACAACCACAAAGCGGTTAAATAAAAAAGGTTCTCTCAACTCCATTCAGAGCACAGGTTATTTTCCCTGTTAGCTCTTCCTACAGTGGGTGAAGAGCAGGGTCCGAACTTGCTGTTTCATTTTCGGACACTCGTAGTGTACAATGAGCATTCGTGGTTGTTCAGACAATCATAGCAGCTCTTTGTGTGTTATGGTGGCCAGTCTTAGTATCTCACTGCTACAGCCCTGGCTTGCAATGCCCTATAGGTGTTAGAGGGCCCACCATAGGAATGGCCTCCTCCTGTACGTGGTCCAGAGAAATTTGTGCCACAGGATAGTTGTCGCCATCTACCTTAATTAGATTTTATATATATATATATACATATTATATAGCTTATAGCTCCACCCTTTCTGGCAGGCTCGAGTGCCATTGGTTTGTGCAGCTACACAAACATTAACAAATCAGTTTTCAGTAACAGAGTAAACAGTAATTTCCCATAATCAAAAAAGCTGACGAAGCACTTGTTTCTTTATCTCAGGGAAGCAAGGTTACGTTAGAAACTGCAGTGTGAATAAACACTTAAAAAATGTAAGACAACAACTGAAATCATCTGGGCTCCAGAAATGGTTTAGGTTGGGTACCATTATCATTTGTAAACATCATTTCATTTATCATATCATTTGTTCATACATCCTCTAGTAAATAAAAATGTGCCATATTTTATTCAAAAAAATTTTTTTTCATTTAATGATGATCTATTGTTAATTGTTGTTCATGCATTTTTTTTAATTTTTTTATTTAATTTTAATTTTTAATTTTTTTTAATTTGTTTAAAATACTTAAAATCCATTAACATATTTATTGACATATCAGGACATATCAATATAACATATTGATATGTGATGAAACTTTATTTGGAGTATTTCTGTTTTGCACAATGTGAATTTCTTAATATTTAAGAAACTTAATATTTCAAATGTAAGAAATGTAAAGTGTATGTAAAGTGAAAAATATTGACAATATTTCCACTCTAGCACAATCGAATGCAGTTCAGTATATCTGTAGTTGGACTTTAGCCCACTTCCACACAATTAAAGTGCATTAAGCACAAAATGAGTACCAAAATTGCAAGCTTTTTTATTAAGTGCATAAAGAGGTAAATGTATTTGTAATATACTTACAATCTATTTTTTTAAATAATTAAGCCTTGAAACTCCATCATTAGGACCAGCACTAATCGCATTAAACATCAGAGAACTAACGGGTCCCGTCTGTCAATGTCCCTCATGGTCCCATGTGTGCGCGTGTATTTGCATGTCTCTGCTGGTCACACGGTCTCCGTCTCTCTGCAGCTCCTCCGTTGTGTTGTCTGTATCTACTTAATTATTATGGGCATCACGAGCGGCTCCTCATGGGTCAGTCAGGGAGTTCATGGGAAGGTGCGTACAGTGCTGTACAGTCTCTGTTGTACGGGCACACAGGGACGCCCAAATATCATTACACATCTCAAAGTAGCATTAGCAAGAAAATGTGCGTTTTGGGTTGAATCTCACAAATTTGAAATGTCCAGTTTTTTTTTCACTATGTAAATGTATTTAAAATTACTTTTCTATCTGGTTAATCTATATAATTAAAAACGCAATATGCTGCTTAATATGTTTTGTAGATTTTTATGGATTTTTGATTCATTTTCAAAAGAGCGTTGTTTGTTACATATACTTTGATCAATTTCATGCATTGTTCTTTCTAAATAAAATATGATGAATAAAAAAGTATGTACTTATTTGGTCTATCAATATTAGGGTTAGCGTTGATGTGATACTAAATCTAAAAAAAGACAAGAAAAATCTCAATGAAATCAAGACATGATCTGGGCTGTTTTGTGGGATTCATCTATTTAGGTTGTTTTAAGAATGAAATACAGTGTAGACACAGAAATAGGCAAAATGAAACAAATGCTCAATATTAGACTGATATTAAAGCAAGATTCTTTCTTCTGTTTTCATCTGCTTTTTGCACTTTAACCTAACTGGGAAATTAACACCTGCAACCCACCAAAGAGGTTAATTTACCAGAAATGCCAGCCACTGTAGCGCCACTGGACTATTTAATTTCCAGCGGTCCTTGACTTTGCTTGGTTAAAAGAATAGTTCACCCAAAATGAAGATTTGTTAAAAATGTACACAGGCCCCAGGCCACCCAAGAGGTAGATGAGTTTGTTTCTTCATCAGATTTGGAGAAATGTAGCATTGCATCACTGTTTCAGTTCATACAGCTGATAAAACATCACAATAGTCCAGACCTAATTCACAATTAACATCAAGTGATATCTTGTGAAGACAAAAGCTGAGTGCTTTTAAAAAACAAAAAGACGTTTTTAACTTCATAGCAGTTTGTTGGTGAGTAAGTGACAGCTGCTGCATTTCTCCAGATCCGTTCTCATGAAAAAACTCATTTCTCTACTATAAACTCAAACTATCTTAGACAGCCTCAGGGTATATCAAGTTTAAAAGGGACTAGGGAAAAAAAAATTAAGTGACAAATATGTTTTATAATTCCATATTGATGACTAAAGAACTAGTTCTTTTTGAACTATTGTCTCAAGTCAACAATATAAGAGCTACAGAAATTGTTACTTTTTTATTGCAGTTTAATTGTCGGCTTGGGACAAACTTGGTGTTTTGCATATTCCTCATAAAAATACCTTGAACTAAAGAAATATATCATGATATATATCATTTTATACTTTCCATCAGTTTTCTCCTGCAGCCGAAGCCAAGCTCTCACTTGCACACACATATTGAAAAGGCAAGCTCCGCCACTATTTACAGGATTGTGACTGCGCTCAATTCCATTTTATTGAAAATGATTTGTGTTCTCAGTCATTTTTTTTTTTTCTTCTCGAGCATCTCCCTTTGCTGTACTTTCGTCTCTGCCGTCCGCAGGCCAATTTCCCTTCTGCTGTTGTCTGTCTGTAAATGAGTCTCCTGCCAGAAGCCAAACATGCAGGGTGATGGATTTCATGTTAGCCGCAAGTTAATCAAGCAGTCAAATCACAAAACAAACCCAGTCAGATGCACCCCAATACAATTAATTGAAAAGCAGTGTGATTTATTTATTTATTGTGCTGCATTTGCAATACGTTTTACATATATATATATATATATATATAAAATACAATAATACAGTAGAGAGTTAACAGAACCCTTCCTACAAATATGTAGTGTGCAATATTTATATGTAATACATAAGTAACTTGGCTGGTTAAAGGTCTGGTAAAATTCATTAGTCACTCTGGTTGGTGGGCAAAATTAATTTCCCGATCACCCTAACTAACCCATCTGTTTCTGGATTTAAAACGTGTGTTGTTTACAGTTTTAAAAGTTGAAACATAGTGTGACGTAACTTTATGGATTTTGTTGTGTGTTTACAGTGTGTGTTTATTTTTTTTCATTATTGTCTGTTATTTCTTGCCATGTGTGGTGTCTGTGATGTTTTCAATATTTAACGCAAAATTATATGTTGTGGTTATGAGTGTTTCTGTTTGTGTGTGTGTGTGTTTCTCGATTAATCATCGGATCCCTAAATTGTTTTCTGGGGATGTAGAATCATCAGACAGTCAGACATCACAACTGTTATTGTCATTCTGGGCACTGAGACGGCAAAGAGATGCCAAGATTGAAAAAAAAAAAGGTTAGAGAAATGCTTGTTTTATTCTGTTTCCATCTATTTTGCAGGAATTAACCGGTTACTTGGCAACAGCACATATGAGGCAGCGTTTCCTCCGCATGAGGTAAAATAAGTGAAATTTATTACCAGTCGTAAAGTTTTAAAGTGTTTTTATCTCATTTTTCTGTTAGTGTTAAAGTGTTTGTGTAAGATATGGAAACCGTTGCTATTGTATTTCTAGGGAAGTTATAAAAGCAGACATCCGATTAAAACCCACGGGGCTCAAAACCACAGACACCTTCTGTATGAGAGATGGGCACGCTGGGGGATCTGGTACAAATACCAGCCTCTAGACCTCATACGGTAAGAAACACACACAGCAGTGTAAATAGCATCTGGACAATTTTGTTAAGTTATTCATATTTACTATCAATTTGGTGATAGATAAATTACTCCTCAAAAAGATCATTTAATGTGACAAAAGCATTGAAAAACATTATGAAAGTAGCTTTATGAAGAAATATTTGATTCAGTACTGCATAAATATTGATAATAAGTGGTTATTGCTGTTTTTAAATCAATAAGGACATATGTGGGCACAAAACACAGTAACAAAAATGAGCTAGTTTTTTTCACTTTGCTTTACTGTATATTATTATTTTTGAAAACAAAGAAGTCTAGTCTTCAGAGTCTGCTCCAGTCTGTTTGAGCGTTTCTCAAAAGTCTTTGTTTCTGAAAAGCTCTTAGTAACTAGAAAGGCAATTAAATCCTGAAGGGAAATATTTTCTGTGTGAGAACAGCTTTAATCTCATTCATATGAGCAGGACTGCATTGGTGTGGCTGACCGAGGCTGTCTAGTGTAAATGTAGTCAAATGCAGCAAGAGAAAATGCAATCTCAGGCTCGTAATAAATGTATATTGAAGCTGAATTAGATTGTACAGCTCTTTAAGTGGAGACAGAAACATAATTGCGATGGTGATCTGCAGACTCAGCATCTCTCTGCTGGTAGCTGCTCATCAGTTTGAGAGTAAGGTCACCATCCATTTTCAGAATTATGTAACCGTCCTGACCTGTTATGTTTTAAGTGAATGGATGTTCCTGTTTTCAGTCACCTTGAGTCGTTCCTGCTCTTAATCTACTGTATGTATCTATCCTATGTTTCTAGGGCATATAAAGTCAAGTGTGTGTGTCGATCTAGTAATTTATTAAAAACACTTTTACTATGCAATGATTTAAATAAAGTTTGCTTAGACAGGCACAGATTATCTATTTAGTCCATTCAGTCAAGTTGACATCAAAAGCAAAGATTAGTTAGTTTAGTCAACTAGGAGTGATTAGAGTATTAGTAGACTGTCTGCTTAACAACTTTTTTTTGATGGGTCCACAACATACTACGTTGCAAGTATTTGCCAACTTGTTCTGCTAACCTTAAACCTACCCTAACAGTCTATTCTGAGGGTTAGTAGACATGTGGTTGCAAAATGATTAGAATCAGTTGACATGTAGTTACAGAGTTACTTATAGTTAGTAGAATGTCTAAAGTGGGCTATCAAAATAAAGTTTAACCGAAACTCAGAGTTCTATCATGAAACGCTAGATGGCGCAGTCTGATAGGTCTATGTTCACCTTTAGTAGCCAGATCTTTAGACTGACAGCTAAAGGTCTTTAATCCATGGAAGCTTTCACTGGCCATTGCCCGTCCATGAGGCCATTTGACCGACATGTCAAACAACCAATCACAGTTCGTTATGTTCAGTGTCACGTTTTTTCCAATAGTTAATTTTATGGATATTGTAATAGCCAATTCTACAAAAATGTGTACTGAAATCTCTTAAATATGTGTTCGACTAATTTTGGTCAATCAATGTTAATCAAAATGCAATCAAAATGAATGGAGCCCTACTGATTTTTGTTTCTTGCTGATGTTTGATAGGCGGTACTTTGGGGAGAAGATTGGGCTGTATTTCGCTTGGTTGGGCTGGTATACAGGTATGCTGATCCCTGCTGCTCTAGTCGGCCTCTTTGTCTTCCTCTATGGGCTTTTCACCATGGACTCCAGCCAAGTAAGGTTAGTCCACTTAGTTATTACATGCAATGATGCAATTTTCCTTGACCAGTCTTTATTGTTTCCACAATAAAGCACTGATTCATTTATTTTCTGTTGTGTTTCAGTAAAGAGATATGTGAGGCCAACACCACCATCATGTGCCCCATGTGTGAAGGCAATTGCAGCTCTTGGACGCTGAGTGACAGCTGTGTCTATGCGAAGGTACCTCCACCTTCTACTAGTATAAACAACATAAGACCCCTTAGACAATTTAGAAGATCAGCAAAACTGTCTAAATGTTTTGGTGTAATATAAGCAAGTCACTCAAATGGCTTTCATTTAACATAGTGTCCTACCTTGTTTTCTGTTCACAATGATGTCATTGATTCAGTTTACTTCAGTCAGTTTGCATCTTGGCATCTGTCCTTGTAATAAGTTCATGAATCTGAAGTGTGGGGACATGGAAAGTGAGGAAAGCCAAGAAAACTACATGAAAGCCAATAAAACAATATGTCTTGTTTGTGTATTGATAAGTAAAGGTTCTTTTCCTGTGGACATTTTAATTCAAATACAATTTGTTTTGCTGAAAAGATGTTTCTATTGGATGTTTTGGTCTAAAGACACGGTTTACAGAGAAGCTTTGATTTCAGAATGTCTGTTTTTTATTCTAGACTCATTAGGAAAGCCTGTTTTTTCCTGAAGTCAAAGATACTTGTATGTTTTAAATTAGTTTTTGTTTTTGGATTTTTAACAAACAAACCAAAGACAGATTGCCCGAGCTGTGCAGCCAGTAAGCAATAAAAGATGGTTTTGTGTCGTGGGAACATGGTGGTGACATGCCTGAGAAAGGCTAATATTTTAATACAACACACATAATTGGTTGCTGGCCAGAAGATATTTATTGTTTGAAGATTGCTCTTTCATAGCTCAACATACAAAGTTGTCACAGTTCTTTCTTGGCAACCCACTACTGTCATGAGCTTGAACCTAGGCCAGCGGTAAGCTACTGTCCTTACACCGTTCAGAAATGATTTCTTACTAGTCCCACCCACATCCAGAGAAACAACTGTGTCACATGTTGGGAAACTCTTTTACAACCCACCACTGATTCCTTAGTTTAGAAGGGATTTAGTACCTGCCTGCTGCTCTTCTGCTTTGAAAAACATCTGTCACAGTTCTTCAAAATTCACTCAACAGGAGTTCAGCTATAAAAAAATTGCTATTCCTCCCATATCCAAAAGGATTAAATATCAAATACTCTTCCCATGCAGGTTAAACAAACAATTACATGTGCTGTACATAAAACCTCCTGCCAAGCCCTCCGATGCTCCTCACGACTTACAGCACAGATTTCCTCTGCCAAAATCTCCACCTACTCAATAAACAAAGCTCCCAGTGGGACGTCGAGCAACTGATCAGTTTGGCTTTCTACTCTAATGGTATATGACAGTGGAGAGTCATTTGACAAATGCCAATTAAGTTCTCTGTATCCCTACTACTGGAGTTTTGGTGACCACCAACTCTTTCTTTTGTCTCATCTCCTGCTTCTTAAAGGAGTCATCAGATGTCCATTTTCCACAAGTTATGATTTTTTAGGGTCTTAATGAAAAGTATATAAGATTGGTAAAAATTCTTTTTACCCTGTCAAAATCAGCTTTGTTTTCATTAAGCCGTTCTTGTCAGTGCTGCTTTTAATGCTGATGAGATTAGTTGACCCCGCCCTCACTTGCATGGGGTGATGAGCCTTTCTCATGTGACTGTTTACTTCAGTTATGGTACTGGCTAACTAGCACATTAACAAGAAAGGCAAGATTCATCATACTCACCTCTTCTGTAGATGTAATGAATCAGGAATGATTGGCATAAACATAGACACATTTAGGCGCAGATCTCAGTTGACACATTCCCTTCAAAACGGATTTAGCCTTACTCCTCTGCGTCTTCAGCAGCTAAGATGTCAGGAGTAAATGACCACCGCGATGTTCATTATTACATCCAACGACTAAAACCCTTGATTGCTTAATTGGAAACATCTTGTCTTTCCCTGCACCAGAGTCGACACAATGGTGGACTGATGACAGCTCAGAGCAGAGCAAAGGTAAAATGGCCTTGTCAATCAACTATTGTGGGAGGAGCCTGTGCAGAACTACGCCATTCTTCCAGGAATCTCAGAATGGCCAGATTTGAGGAATGGGATTTTAAAATTGGCATCTCTCATGATATTTGTTCAGGATTCCACCTCCTCCCTATCGCCACCTTTAAGCTCACATTTAGGCTGTAACTATAGCCCTACTTAGTCCTTAACTAATGGGAGATGTCTAAAAGCTCAATCTTAATTCAAGATCATGCAGATCAGTCATGGAAAGCACATCATCTAATTACCCTTTTTGCCAAATCCGTTTACGTTTTTTTCTCAAGAGAACTTGGGAACTTGGGCACACCACACATCCTCTGAAGTCTTGTGAGTGCATCTGTTTGGGCTTTTCCGAATTATGTAGCTGGCAAAGATTGTCTTTTGGCTCAAGGCTTATGTGAGTAGGTGGTCTTTCTGTGCAAATGTTTTATGTTGCTCTTGTTACCACAAACGCCAATTTTCATTAAAT
>JAUCMT010000059.1:13279559-13290261 GCA_032357475.1 Enteromius thamalakanensis
GTTCCCAGTGGAAAACCCCCCAAAAGTGAGCTGTACTGAACCGTACCGTACCGTACTATGCAGTGGAAAAGCGCCAAAAGAGTCCCTATTTCAGGATGTAAGACCTCCTGTTGGACTTTGGAACTCAAAATTGTTTCAGAAAACTTGTAAGACCAGAGTCTATAAGCTTGTACCCCTCAAGGGGACTCAGGGTTTCGGTAGATCATCCCCTGCACTTGAGGCAGATGGTCAGCATCTTGAAACTGTTTATTTAAATAATATGGATAAATTAGATGCATCCCTCCAACCTTTTTAGGTACAATAAACAACCAATATTACAAACATGAATCTGTCTTTGGGCTTGGTCTATGGCTCCTTTTCCCAAGAGAGAATAAAGTTCCATGTTTCTGTGATTTTTGCACTAATGTTACTGGGGGGTGTTTACACTGCATAGTTCTGAGAACTCAGTTCTAGGAACTAGCCATGGGTGCATTTCCCAAATGCATCGTTAGGCAATTATGGTCACAAGTTTCCTTTTTACCATCAGTCAACTAACTTGACATGATTGGAGCTACAGCTCTTGGGCACAATAAGCAAGCTAACATACAGTATAATCTATATCATCCATTCTTAATATAAATGCTTTTCAATCTATATGTTTTTGCGCCCCCATAATAATTACCTTTTAAAAGAGTATACATATGGATTAATGCCATGGACCCTGTGGAATGAATAAAGAGGAAACCTGTGAATTAATCAAATGTCAAAAAAGCAAAATGCCATCTCTAATGAGTTAAATAACATTAGTTAAACAGTGGTGACTTGCTGGTTTGTTTCCACAGTGTGCTATGATGGTTAATCAGCAAGTGACATAAAAGTACGGGAAATGCTTCCCAGTATGGTGGTTCCTCAAGGACCTATTTCACACTCCGATTGTCTGCTGCATTCACACCAGCAGCAGGAATTCTCAAGCAACTGACAGTGACATCTTTATTTTTGGTAAAATATGCCAAAGGGATCATTTCTTTTCAATAGAGTTGGCATGTTTTGGCATCACCCGAACAGGCTGTGTGTGGAAGAGAAGGGCTTTGGGGTTAGGAGGGTTAGAAGCTGCAATGCTATTCTCCATCTCTTATCTCCTGTCACAGGGACCTGGCCTGTAACAGCTGGTGAATAAGTTCTCTAAACTGCTGTTCTTTCACTGCCTCAAGGGAAATCCCTCACTGAGATATCCCACAAGGTCTTTCATACCCCTGCTCTTTCACAAACCAACTATTGTGAAGTATGTTGAGGTAGAGTACGTACAGTATGTACATACAGTGAGTATGTACATACAGCGTGGTAATACCTGCAGAAGGCTTATATTAATATTCCTGTTAACATTTTTTTGTCTAATGGATGTCAGTTGATTAAACAGTGTGCATGTAAAATGCAGGACACCTCTATTTATTTTTAAATACAAAATGAAAAGCATCTAGTGCTTTATTTCAATGAATCCACTATTTTGGGGAGTGTTAACAAAACTCATATTGGTGTATTATTAGAACACTGTGTGGGAACCGTACTGTTCTTCCTTGAGAGACCCAGATGAATCTGAAAGTCTAAATCCTGAGACCTCAAATTTGAAGACAGCTTTCAGCAAGAAGACTGGGCTATAAAAATTGTACATTGTCTTTCTTTTTGGACCTCTCACTCTGTTTCTTCCCTTGCAGCTCTTGTGCTTTCAAGGAAAGTGGGTCACACAGTCCTTTGGTAGAAACGAGGGGCATGTGGACTCAGATCCCAGAAGTTTTTGCTCTTTTTTTAACAGTTAAATTTAGCATGAAAACCTTAAAGAACTTTCCTTATTTTTACTTTGATTTATTTAGTATTTCTTTCAGTTCCTAAATCAGTTCCTGTGATACTACGGGAAAAAAAAAACAGTGCTTCTGAACAAGCCAGCTGATTACATTCTGCAAACTGCACAGAATGTCAGTGTCTGCCAATGAGATGGAAAATTATAAAATGGATAGTTCTAATCCAAAATCCTGATTGGCTGCACATTCAAAACTGGCGTAAAATGTTGATGAATGTATATCTGCAGTTACGCATGATTAAAGATGCTATTATATCTGGTCTTTTGGGGCTTTTTTGATGCAGGTTCTGTAACACTGTTGTAGGGTCTCTTAACTAGTTGCATATTAGCATGAAAGTGAAAGTGAAGTGACTTGTGGCCAAGTATGGTGACCCATACTTGGAATTTGTGCTCTGCATTTCTGCGGCGCCTGGGGAACAGTTGGGGGAATGGTGCCTTGCTGAAGGGTCTCACCTCAGTCGTGGTATTGAAGGAGGAGAGATCGCTGGTTATTAACAATCCCTGCCGGACCTGGGACTCAAACCCACAACTTTTGGGTTACAAGGCCAACTCCTTATCTATTAGGCAATTAATAGAATATTAGAAATTAGTTGCCACAGCCATATCACCCTGCAACCCAAGACTGGTTGCCCACTGAACCTACAGTAAGCAGGGCTGAGCCTGGTCAGTACCTGGATGGGAGACCTCCTGGGAAAACTAGGTTGCTGTTGGTAGAGGTGTTAGAGAGACCTGTAATTATCCCAATAATCCCCATTGGCTCTATCTCTCTCCTCTCCACCTGTAGCTGGTGCCGTTGTCCTGTGGCTGCCATCGCATTATCCAGGTGGATGCTGCACACTTGTCACAAGATTGTAAAGTGCTATGTGTGTGCAGCAGAACACAAAGTACAAGGCCTCATTTCCTCTTTGTGTACCATTACATTAAATGTCATATGTTGTATCTTTATTATACATATCAGGTTTTCCTTTTAAATGTTTGAAACAGCTCTGCAGTCAGCTCTTTTATGTTTAGTTGACAAAGTATATGTGACATCAACAACATCTTTTAGACCCTTCGAACCTTTAGACACAAATGGGATAAATCGGGCAATATTGAACTTCAACAAACTTCCTCACCAGTTGTTATTCAGTAATTGACCTAGGAAAAGATTTTTCAACAGCGTTCCTTTTGTCAAAGAGATTTATGATGAAATTTAGCTTGCGTAATTAAAGCTCTTGTTTTCATGTATGTAAGAACGCTTGGGGTTAAGATGAAGGTCACTTTACCTAGGTGAGCCTGGTAACTTTAAATATCTGAAAGCTCTCGTGTTGATGTCTTACCATTTCCTCACAGCCACAGTATTCCTTGAGTTCTGGAAGAGGAGAAGGGCGGAGCTAACCTACGACTGGGATTTGATTGACTGGGAGGAAGAAGAGGTGAGCCTGTCTTCCTTTTCAAAGCAACTTTGAGCTGAATTCGTAATGCTTTACATTTCTTTAGAAATTCCATAAATTTTGAGACCTGTTAAAATGACCATTAAGTTCATGAGCAACTGTAATTGGCGTGTGGCCAATCTATGTGCTGTCTGTTGTATCTCCTTTAGTGTAAATCCTGTGTCATGGTGTGTTCTGTGAGTGTGCCTCCTACTGTATCATGTTGTGTTGTGCATGCATTGCTCCTAATGTAAAGAGTGTTCACACTGAAATTTATTATTTTGACAAAGCATCTGTCGTTGCATGCCATTGTTAAGTTACAAATATTTTATGTACATGCGTATCCATAACATACTTAAGAGGCGTACATTGTACTGCAGCCCAGGCTCACTGGAAAAATGTTTTCACAAAATGAAATTACATTGTTTTTTGCCTGTTTTGTAGCTAATTGAAAGTGAAAACCAATGTTGAAAAAATTTACCACATTTATTATACCTTATCAGGTTTTTTCAGGAAGTAATTGCGACATTTATTCTAACTTTATGCACTACTAATTATGCAACCTGTCCTTCAACTAATATGCCCATGTAGGTCATTTGTGGAATAGTGGTGAACTATGACCCATCAGAGCTAAAATTTTGCCCAAAAAAATTTGCACCCAAAGAACGCATGTGCTCATAAAACCTTATAATTTTGCACATTTTTTGTAACAAGTAGGTTTAGGGGTGGGTTAGTGTGGTCATTCTGAGGGAAAAGGAAAAAGGTAAAAATATAAGAAAAGTAAGAGTTTTCAGATGAAAAGTCGCTATTACCTTTTTTATTCAGCAGTGGAAACAGGCTTATATAGAATTCTGAGTGCACTTAGTTCATGAATTAATAATCTTATATATATATATATGTGTGATGAATTATTTGTTGTCGAAACAGAATCACATTTGAAAACATATTTTCTAGCTAAGGCCCGTTGCGCAGCACACCAATAACATTTGGCCATCCAGCCGTGGGAAAACACTGTACGCCGCGGTCAAAGCACATTCATCTTCCAACTTCTCGTGATAAAATCTCAGTGTGAACAGCTCTTCGTGAACCTCATATCATCAGCATGTGCAGAGTCATGGTAAATTGATGTTCTGTGTATTTTGTTTTTTTTGTGTGCGTGAAGTAATGTGCGTGATGTGTGAATGTGTAATGCGTTAAAGGAAACACCCCAAAATAATCCAGAGATCAAAGCGATCGAATGTGGCTGTTTCCTGCTGAATGTGTCATGTTTGCATTTGTTGCTCTGTAGATTTCTGCTCTTGCTAGTTTCTGTATAACAGTGGTTCTCAAACTGTGGTTCATGCACTAGCAGTACTACACCATCCTCTCTTCCTGTGGAGATGGTGTGCTTTTGTAGGCCAAAAACAAGGAAACTAGTTAGCACTTTAGCACTTCCGGTTTCTTTGGCCCCAAGTTTCTTGAATGGGTTTTTGAAGAAAAGGTATGCGTGAAATAAGTTTTTTTTTTTTTTTTTTGAGAGAGAACCAGGGTTGTCACACAAATACGTCATCACTGCAGCATTCTTTTTTCCCTAATGCTACATTCACACTAGACGCAACCTATTTGTGCCTAGTTGGGCGCTTGAACATTTTGAGTTTACTCGCTTCATTTGCTCATAAAATTCGCTTCACAGCAACTGCAAAATCGTGTCAAGGGAGGGGCTTCTGCCAGGTGGTTCCAGTCTCTGTAGTGGTTAGACATGAGGTACAATTTGTTTTGAGTATATCTAATAGGCAACCTTTGGTTTAATGAATCTAGTATTTATTTTTATTACTATTTTTATTCCTATATATAGTAATGTACAAAGATGTGTCGTACAGCTCCTCCACATACAGTGACAATGATTTTGTCCTCCATAGTTTTGGAATTCTGCCTCCGTTTGCTAGTTATCACGTCACTACTAGAGCAAGCTGCTAATTGGTTAACGTGATGCGAAAGTTCAAATTTTTGAACTTTAGCGATTTGCTAAACGCTCAATTTGCACGATTCATGTAATTCAAGAAAAACAGGCCGCAGGATGTTTAATCGCGTCTTAACATGTAAATCACTTGCGCATTCGCGTCTGGTGTGAACGCACTATTAGATATTCATAGATGACTATTCTAAAAGCAGTTTACAATTAAATTGCTAATATAATAGTTTTTAAATATGCTAGTAACACTTTACAATAGTGTTTCTTTGGTTAACGTTAGTTAAGGTTATTAGTTAACATGAACTAAAAGTGGACATTACTTCTACAGCATTAATTAATCTTACTAATGCATTATTAAAAATATTAGTTGTGTTTATTAACATTTGTTAATAGACACTGTAAAAAAAAATCAGCAAAATCCATGGTAAAAAACACTGGAATTCGACTGTACAAAAATACGGTAACAACATTTTAGGGTTTATGTTAAATTTACAGTTAGATATCGTAATTTCATTAATATGTTATGAGGAAGTCACATGATGAACCAAAGCCCATCATGAACAGCTTTTAAATAGAAGGTGCTCAGTGTCATTTTTGAAGAAAAAACGCAGAATTCAAACAAAATTTGAGACGCAATGCAGAGAATTCTGAGCGTGTCAGTTTACGTTTTTTTCCCTGTACATTTTAAAGAAATTTACCATTACCATTTAAGTGATTTTTTTTTTTACCATAACATTGTTAATAAATGACATCTTATTGTTAAGTTTTACCAATACTTTCATGGGTTCACTAAGGTTCTTAGTACTTAGTGTAAACATCAATACAGTGCAGTAAAAACATTATCCAAGTTTTATTTGTTTTTTTGTTTTTTTTTCTGGCTTTATTTAGCCTATCAACAGTGTCTTTATCCTTGTCTTAATGTGTTTTCTGCACACAATTGGTTAAAATTAAGAGCTACAAGTAAAAGGCTTATTTATTGATGTAATAGTAATAGATTTTGGTCATAAACCTGGTCATAAACACGTCAAAATTTCAATATACTTGGAATATAGCACACAACTTGCATAGGCTGCTTTTATAATATTTTTAAAGTGCTTTTTGTTTATTTTAGAACAGTCCCAGATTGTTGTATGAAAAAAAGCAGCATGAACATTTTTGAAAATATTTTCTTTTTTGCTCTGTTAAGGTAAGATATAAGGGTTTGGAAGCACAACTGGTTGATTAATGAAAGAATATTAGTTTAAAATATTAAAAGATGTAACAGTCGGCCTGTAAAGTTTGAAAACTGCTGCTGTATATATTCCCTTTAATTTTTATCATATTGTGGAATGTACTAATAAATATATCTCACGCTGAGGCATTGAAGTGTCGCATGTTAACTCATTGAGCTCATGGACTGTAAACAGCCTCTGGATTGACATCATCATGCCCAACCAAAACAGATGATGATGTTTCACATCTGTGCGTGATCAGAATCATTCATGATATCTGTGAAAAGATCTTCAAGCTAATCTTTCAGGAGTAATATGATGTGTTTTCTTTTCTGAAAAAGGAGGAACTCCGGCCCCAGTTTGAAGCCAAATACTCCCGGAAGGAAAGAGTAAACCCCATCTCGGGGAAACCAGAGCCCTTCCAGCCCTTCACAGACAAATTCAGCCGACTCATGGTGTCTGTTTCAGGAATATTCTTCATGGTAGGGTTCTTTGCTTAAATTATTAGATCATATATATATATTAACTATTCTGTTTTCACTTCCAATTGCGTTTATTTTTGTTTCTTAACAATTTCACAAACACTGTCTTATTTTAAGATGTTTTTATAGAAATATGTATAAACAATAAACATTTAACGTACGATATTGTGATAAATTGCTCATAATATGCTGTCATTGCTGTAAATGTATTGCATGCAGCCACCACTAAAACAAACCGTAATCCTAACCCTTACCATATTGCAAGTACAAGTTATTAATTAATGTTACTCAGAACTTAATTACACCTTAACAATGACACCTTAAAATAAAGTGCAACCATTATTTCGTAACAGGCCACATGTTTTCGGGGTAAAATTGATTGATTAAATTATTAGATCATAAAGCTGCACTATACCATAAATAACTGTCTCCCTCTGGTGGCCTTGAATTAAAATATCAATACTGTGCCTAACTTCGTAAAGGGAAACTTCTGCAAGATTCCAATATGTATCCATCTATTTATAATATTCGGGTATGTTCACGTCTGGTCATCTTTCCTCCAGATCTCTCTGGTCCTGACAGCCGTGTTTGCCGTGGTGGTGTTCCGGCTCATTGCCATGGAGAAGTTTGCTTCCTTCCAGTGGGAGTTTGTGAAGAAGAACTGGCAGTTCGCCACCTCAGGCACTGGAGTCTGCATCAACTTCATGATCATCATGTCTCTGAATGTGGTGAGAGTCTTTCCTCTAACCCCGAAGGCCTCTTCTTCACTCCAGCAGAGACACAATAAAGGTCCCCGGGACAAAAAAAATAAGTAAATAAAACAAAATGTTGCCCTCAAGTTTCACACAAAAAGACAAAAAAATCTTTTTGGAGGGCTTTTCCACAAGAGCTATACAATGCAATAAAACCATTATCACAAAATAAATTGTGAAATTGCAAACTGATATTTTGTCACTCTCCTGGAATTGGTACAAAGGGAATAAAATAAATAATATCATAAAACATGTTATAATATTGTCAGGAATAACATACATTTTTTTGTTATAAAATACATTCCCATTCAGTCAGTCATGTTGTTATCCATGAGATCCAATGTGTTTTAGCGGCATAGCTCTTTTCACTTGAAAAATAAATAAATTAGAATATGTAACACTTTTCTTATTTCAAAACATCTCATATGTTGCTCTGGTTATTCTGAAAAGCCAGAGCCTCAAAATGAAATCATTAAAATGACTGACTACCATCACATACTGTCGCTCCCAGACATAAAACGTAAGGCGATTGCCAGCTAACACAAATTTTATTACAGCATTTTGTCTGCCTCTGTAAAACAGAAAGTCAATAAAATAAAAATGGAATTTCTGAGCGGTTACAATATCATTTCCATTTCTGTGTGGCACCAATGTGACGACTGTATTTTACTAAAGACAAGAGGTAAAAATGCCACTTTCTCTAATAATAACAACATTGCAACTTACAGCAACTTACAACTTTCAAAAGTTTGAGCTTAGTAATTTAAAAAAACATTTATTACAGTTTTTAAAAGAAGATGCTCACTAAAGTGGCATTTATTTGACAAAATCCAGCAATTATGGTTATATTGAGACATTTTATTACAATTTAAGGGTTTTCTACATTGATATTGTAAAATGCATGATTATCAAAGTCGATGAAAATCATAAAATTTTCAACATCATCATAAATCATTCTAATACACTTATTTACTGCTACATACAGTATATACTGTGTGTGTGTGTGTGTGTGTGTGTGTGTATATATATATATTATCAGTTAATAACAGTCACAAACTGTCCTGCTTCATATTTTTTTGGAAATTACAATATACATATACAATATACATTTTTTTACAATGCTTTGATGAAGAGAAATAAATAGAAATAGAAATAATTTGTAACATAATAATTGATATACTGTCATTTTTAATGAATGCTTACTTATTGAATAAAATAAAAAATAATAATTTCAAACTTTTAAGTGGAAATGTATGCTATATTAACAAAGTTCCTATATTTAATTTATTATAAACCATGTAGTAAATTTATTATTTTTGGCATAACATGTAAATTTACTGTATGGCATTTATTTACTTACTTATTTTTCATTCTTTTGTGTAACGGCACTCAGTTGATTTTCGTTTGCCCCTCAGGTCTATGAGAAAGTGGCCTACCTACTTACAAACCTGGGTAAGTATTGATTCAGTCAAGGCTACTATTGTAAATGAATCATTCTGCCTGTAACATGCAGCGAATGGCTAAAACAGAGCTCACTTGTGATCTAGAACATCCTCGGACAGAGTCAGAATGGGAAAACAGCTTTGCCCTCAAGATGTTCCTCTTCCAGTTCGTCAATCTCAACAGCTCCACCTTCTACATCGCTTTCTTTTTAGGAAGGTAAGCGACTCTCCATTCAGTCGATGACCAGTTCAGTGCTTGGTTTACTTGTATTTGCTGCTTTCACTCTCCCAGACTGTTCCACTTGAGATCTGTTCATCAACTCTTACAGGAACATCATAACGCTAGCACACATGCTAACACCACCGCCTCCCCCTCAATAGCATGGCTAATTGAATTTCAGAGCTAATTTCACACGTGTTATTGTGATGTGTGTGTATTCTGCAGGTTTGCTGGCAGGCCGGGTGACTATAATAAGCTGTTTAACCGGTGGAGGATGGAGGAGGTGGGTGAGATGAGGCGGTAATGAGTTTTCTCACACTTGGTTATTATTGCCTTTCGGCATGATCAACGTTCCTCTATCAAATATCGGCCTCAGTTATGCAACTGACATGTGATTTCAATAAAAACGTCTTTATTGAGTGCAGACTCTCTTATAATTGCCTCAACATAACAACTATGGTTGCTCATAACACTAGTGTACTGTTTTAGATCAAAACCACCCTTGTGAAAAGCAAATGTGCTTAGTTGTATTGAATTACAAAAATTAGAAATCCTAAGTCTAATTAAGGAAAGAGTTCACTTACATTACACGCTTTTTTTAAAAAAGTGCTATTATCAAATAAAAAGTTTTCCTGCAAAGTACATTTTAGATTACCATTTTATAAATGTTTTGTTGGCAAGCAAGTTGTCGTAGAGTACTGTATTATAATAAATCTGTTATTCGGTATTATAATTAAAAGCCAATATACTGTATCTTAAATGTCTGCAGCTTGTAAGGTTACACTGGAGCCTGTCCTCCAACTAATACGCCCGAATGGGTCGTTTCTGCAAGTACATTATTACGAACTATATTTACGTTTTAATGGTAAGCGCCCTCTAGTGTGCGTAAAAATAATGACAGTGTCGTATTGTGTTTTGTTTAAATGCAGCATTTTTAATGTTCTCACGGTGATAAAAACATATTTTACTAGGTTTAATTTGTATAAATGGCCACACTAACTCAACTCCTAAACCTAGCCCATGTGTTTCCTGACCCATGATCGCATGATCGGTTCTCATCTTACTGTATATAGCATCTCTCTACAAACTGAGCTACACCAACCCTGAATCACATGGCCAATAAAACCGTACAAAACTTTAATATGCAAATGTTCTGTTGCCGATAGGGACGCAATTGTAATATACACTCTGATGGGTATCTGACTCTGACAATACAGGCGTATTAGTTGGAGGACATGTAGTTATTTTAAGGTGTCCTTGTTACACACGTTACATGTGCTAACTAAATGAATAACCAATAATCAGTTATGCATAATTATATGCAGGTAACCCTAACTGTGTAGTGAGTGAATGCAGTTTCTTAATATTACTCTGTACTTTGATGTACAATTACACTGT
>JAUCMT010000059.1:13290361-13302602 GCA_032357475.1 Enteromius thamalakanensis
CGTTTCTGCAAGTACATTATTACGAACTATATTTAAGTTTTAAATGTAAGCCCCCTCTAGTGTGCGTAAAAGTAATGACAGTGTCGTATTGTGTTTTGTTTAAATGCAGCATTTTTAATGTTCTCACTGTAATTAAAACATATTTTACTAGGTTTAATTTGTACAAATGGCCACACTAACTCAACCTAAACCTACCCATTACAAAAATTTTCCTGAATTCATGTGTTTCCTGACCCATGATCGCTTCTCATCTTACTGTATGTAGCATCTCTCTACAAACTGAGCTACACCAACCCTGAATCACATGCCCGATAAAACTGTACAAAACTTTAATATGCAAATGTTCTGTTGCCGATAGGGACGCAATTGTAAAATACACTCTGATGGGTCGTATTTCACCGCTATTGAAGAAACAATACGGGCGTATTAGTCGGAGGACATGTTGTTATTTTAAGGTGTCCTTGTTACACACGTTACATGTGCTTACTAAATGAATAACCAATAATCAGTTATGCATAATTATATGCAGGTAACCCTAACTGTGTAGTAAGTGAATGCAGTTTCTTAATATTACTCTGTACTTTGATGTACAATTACACTGTAACAAGGACACCTTAAAATACAGTGTAACCAAATGTAATTATTATAAATATATTTTTAAATATTAGTCCTGCCAAATTAATAATTGTCATTAACTGCATCCAAAATAAAAGTTTGCATAATATATGTGTGTATTGTGTATATTTATTATTTATATGTTAATACAAGCACATACATGCATGCATTAAAAAAGTGCATAGTATGCACTGGGAACAGGACTGTAACATTAAATGCTACCAAGAAGCTGACACAATTTCATTTAATTGCAATTAAGTGCTGAGGACGTTCTATTCAGCTTACACTTAAGTCAATTATTTCCATAATTGTTCCATAAAAAGTGTACTTTTTCAAAAGGCCAACCAAAATCAATGTGTTTTTTGTTGTTGTTTTTTTTAGTGTCATCCCAGTGGTTGTCTGATTGACTTGTGCCTGCAGATGGGAGTTATTATGGTGTTGAAACAGATCTGGAATAATTTCATGGAGCTGGGTTACCCGTGAGTATCAGACCTGGAGATGCAATGGAACTTGATGATTTGGCTTTTTTTACTGAGTGTTTGAACACAGAGCTCTGTGCTACTCAATTATTAGCCCGAACAGGAGAGGTTTGCTGCACTGAACATTCAAAAGAGAGAGTTTGTCCTTAGTTCCAGTCCACTGCGTTCACAGCTGACTGATTTTGCCAACCCTGCAGTACAAAGAGAAATGTATGCCTCATCAGAAAGAGCATTGACAACAGAGGGTGCTTAACAGACTATCAGCAAACCACAGGGAGGGAAGTTAGTTTGGGTTAACATTACTGTGCATTTTCCAGTGTTCATAGAAAAATGGCAACTCTGTTATTATTATCTTTGTGTTGAACCCTAATTCTGTCTTTTTCATGGAAAAACCCTCCCCTTGTAAAAGTGAATTGCACTTAGTTGTATTGAATGTGCAGTGTGTGGAAAACTCTTAAAACTGATATACAATGCTACTTAAACATTAGTTTTGTGACTGTTTCCTAACACTTAACAACACCAAATACTGTAAAAATACATTTAAAATAGGTTAATTAATGAGCGAATTATATTCCGAGCAAATTAGAGCTGCGAATATTATAACATTAATTTTAAAAAGTAAAAGGTATTTATATATATATATATATATAACTTTTCAAATAAGGTTATATTATCTGCAAATATATGTATATATACAGTATATAGGTAAGGTAAGGGACAGGTTTGGTTGTAAGGGTAGAGTTAAGAGTATGTTAAGATGTAAGGGATGGACCAAGAGTGTACTTGTAAATGTAATTACAGAAATTAATTACAGATGTAATTACATGCAGGTATTTTTTTATAGAATTATAATGTAAAAAGATGTACGTATGTACTCAATAAGTGCTTTGTATCAAATTAGTAGCTTAAGTATAAGTACATAGTAGTTAAGGACACCTGATATAATGTGTGACCAAAAGCTTTATATTGGGGCTAATTTACTTGATTATCGATTATTTGGCCATAACCGTCACTTTTCATAACTCTTTTTCCCCTTTTGTTTCTTGCTCAGACTGCTGCAGAACTGGTGGTCCCGGCGTAAGATGAAACGAGCAGGAGAACAGAATAAGAGTAAAGAAGAGCTGCCGCAGTGGGATAGAGACTGGAACCTGCAGCCCATGAATGCACACGGCCTGGTGGACGAGTATCTGGAGATGGGTGAGTCCTGCTCTATCTTGTCTAGTGTGTAATTTTCTATCATGGTAAAGAAGAAGTTAGTCACCTAGTTTAAATAAGTTTAACCATGATGATAATAGCTGCCGCAATAATGACACATATACATAAATGTAACTGATAGTTTAAGATGACTGCGTTGCCCTTGAGTACTGAGATGTGTTACCACCACAAACACAGAAACATGTTTCAGCATCAGTGCTGCATGCGTTCAATGCTTTGTGCATGTTTTTTCTGTACAGTTCTACAGTTTGGTTTCACTACAATCTTTGTGGCGGCATTTCCTCTGGCTCCCCTGCTTGCTCTGCTCAACAACATCATCGAGATCCGATTGGACGCCTACAAGTTTGTCACACAGTGGAGGAGACCGATGCCCGCTCGCGCTACTGACATCGGTTTGTCCCTCAAATAACCTGGTGTCAGTTTATTCCAATCTAAATGCAAGCTTTTTGTTGTGATTACTTCATTCGGTCTGTTGTTAATATAGATTATTAGCATGAATATTCGCAATAAATCTATTCTTAATGTTCTTTAATGTAGCAGATTGCTTTATAGATTTGTGTTTTATCTGTTCTGGTAAATTCCAATATATTTTGGTTTGATAGATTTCTTTCTTTTTTTTTATTAGGTATCTGGCATGGTATCCTGGAGGGAATTGGAGTCGTGGCTGTCATAACAAATGCCTTTGTCATTGCCATCACTTCGGATTACATCCCTCGCTTTGTCTATGCTTTCAAATATGGGCCCTGTGTGGACAAGGGTTACCGGCATGAGAAGTAAGATTTCAAAATAGCTGCATGAATCTATTTCAGGGCCAAACACATCAGAGCAATGTGCACTGTAAAGCTGAGCAGATTTATCAAGTTAGCACCTCTGTTGGTGGTGGTTGGCTGCCAAGATGGATTCGGCTTCATCTTTTACATTATCAGTGCATTTCGGGGAAACTATTTTGAAAATCATTTTTATTTAAATTATCTGCATTAAATCAAATTGTACTGACTGTATTTAGTGAATCTCTATGTTGCTAATGCTGTGTATTTGCGTTGTGTTTGTCTTTACACAGATGTCTAAGAGGATACTTGAACAACAGCCTGTCTGTTTTTGATATGGGTGAATTTAGAAATGGGAGTTATCATCCTCGATACTGCAGGTATGGCAATATTCATACTATTGCTTTATGTTTTTACTTGTTCGTTAATTAGGTTTTGTCTTTTCTCAAGGTAAATTTGTCTTATTCCCCTCTACAGGTATCGGGATTACAGAGCACCTCCATGGAGTCCTGAACCCTATGAGTTCACCTTGCAGTTCTGGCATGTTTTGGCTGCCAGATTAGCCTTCATCATTGTGTTTGAGGTCAGTGCTACTTAAAAATGTAACTATATTATTTAATGAATGCTTTACACCACTAACAATCCCAGTCAACATTTAATGGGAGCCAGTGTAAGCAAACAAATGGAATTCAGGTATGGGCTCTAAATGGAATTGTCCACACGTTTCACGTAGGACCTACATAATCCATATTTGAGCTAATTCAGACAAAATTAACAAGTAACTTCTGGACAACCCCATTTTTAAGGCCAATTCTGGGGCTAATTCTGACAAGGCTGAGAAGGAATAATGTAAAACCCCATTTAGAGTTGATACTGGGGCTAATTCAGATAGAGCCATCATAGAATTAAAGTGGGGCACCTATTGGCAAACTTGTTTTTTGCCTATACTTCGAGTTTATATATGCCATTTATATGCCTACATTGACCTCACCTTGAATTTTTGGCTTGGAAAAGCTACTTTGAAGTTTTAGCCTGCAAAGCTACAAGCTATTCAGGATTTTAAAATTGCATTAGATAAATCTTACAAGGTTCTGCTCCAAATTCAGTCCTGGGGGGACGGTGTCCTAAAGAGTTTAACTCCAACCCTAGTTAAACACCTGAACAAGCTAATCAAGGTCTTACTAGGTATGCTAGAAATGTCCAGGCAGCTGTGCTTTGGAAGGTTAGAACTAAACTCTACAGGACACTGGCCATCCAGGATCAAGTTTGAAGATCCATCTTCTAGAAACGTTCCTATTTACTATTTAGATTTAGAATTAACTACCACTGGCAGTTGGGAAGATAAGAATTTTCAGGTGTTAGGATTAGATTTTAGAGTCCTTGTTTATGTGCCTGACTTTAATCGCTGTTCACACTCCGCTTGAAGTGGTACAGTGGTGCCATGACCCAGATGAGGGTGAGGTTAGCAGAGTGAGTGTAACAGTCTAACTGCTATTTAATAACTGCAGGAAAACCTCACTCTCTTGGCCTGTGGAGATGCATTAGCCACTGATGGAAGACGCTGTGTATTTTAGCGTTCTTGTTAACTTGCCTGACTATTCAAGCCATGTCTTGAATGGGCAGAGAGGAACTGGTAATCCTAGTGCAATGTATCAAATCACCGGAGCCAGACTTTTGATTTTGGTAAATAGACTTATTCTAGGTAGCGCTGGTCTTCCTTCACACAAGGCTAATTTTGTCTCAGTACTACAATGCAACCTAAGATTATTTCATGTTTGTGATGTTTTTCATTGTCTGTTATATTCTCCATAGCACCTGGTGTTTGGCATTAAGACCTTCATAGCCCACATGATTCCAGACATGCCCAAAGACCTGTGTGATCGCATGCGCAGGGAGAAATACCTGATGCAGGAGATGATCTATGAGGCGGAACTGGAGCACCTGCAGAAAGAGAGAAAAAAGAATGGCAAACGTTATCACCATGAGTGGCCTTAGCAATGCCTATCCATAAATACAGAAAAAAACGCCCACTGGAGACCCACATACACTACCCACGAAAGCACATAAAGACCTGAGAGTGGCGATCAAGCGTCCTTGCAAAATGAACACCTGCACCACATATGTGAACACGGACATTCATGTACAACCGTTCTGCTACCTTGGACAGCTAGCTTTATTGACTACATGCATGGGCTGCCCACTTTGCATTGCTTTGACAAACCAGGGCACGGATTCAGTGATTGAGGTTAAAACCTGATCTCCGGGTGGCCCTTTAGAGCCAGCAGTTGGCAGCTGTACTCTGCACCAAAGAGGTTCTTCTCAATCACACGATCCCTACCTGAGACCTCTGATTATCCTATATTTTTATCCTTCCGAACACTGAAATGATTGGATACTTAAACTTTTGGCTCATTAGCTAAAGTAGCTATGAAAGCAATCTGGCCAAATTATGGATTGTGATAAAGAAGTTTGAGACCGACTACACTAAAAAAGTCATGATTGGGCTTTTGTCGATGGTAATGTGTCTTGAAGAGGATGAAATGAATGGTATAAGTTTGAAATCAAGTGGAAATTAAATAAATTGGAATTCCGAAAGCACAAATGGATCCGCCTGCCTTCTTAATAATCAACAAACATCGGTGCCAGAGTACACCGCAGCACATGAAAGAGTTTCCGCAAACCACCACTTTGTCCATGTGCAGCATCATCAACAGACACACCATAAACTCCAGTGTGTAGGTGGGAAATATAATTCATCAAACACGTGTCCTTCCCAGCATGGCCTGCAGTGGCGCTGCTCTTTCATTTGTGTTCTGTGGTAGTTCTGAATGGAGCGCTTGTGCGGTTGGATTGTTTACTATGCAGACAAAGGGCTTTTGGAGTTCCTGTTTTCTGCTTGCCTAATTGTCTCTGTGCGTGGCAGCTGTCATCCCGCTAAGCAGTTCTGTACCTGGTGACTAGGCGACGTGGTGACGTTTACTTACGAACATTTTTACCGATACGCCCTCTCTCTTCGCTTGCCAGCATCTCACATTGTGATTCTTGTTACAAAAGTGGTTCCTGGTAAAAGTTACCAAATAAAAATCAGTTTGTTTATGCAAATGAACAGTTTTTATGTTCTGCATCGCCTTGAAAAGATATGCAGATCTGTCTTTCAGTACAATAAGTAATTTTGTCAAGGCAAAATAAAACAAATAGCCAATATTGGCGAAATGGTGATATAAGTAACATGCATGATTTCTTAGTTTTAAAATTGCATGTTTTTTCTTTGTTTTTCATTATTTTATAAAAATATGTCATTTGTTCATATGCCTGGTTTTGTAGCGTGTGTGAACTGAATTGCTGTGTGACTGTAGCTGCGTTTTTTGCTCAGCTGTCATGAGTTTTGTGTTGCCATCGGTCTATGTGCGACTGTGGCTATCTTTGGAGCAACATACTAGCATCTCTGAAGTAAATAGTATATATGCTGTGAGTTTTCTGTATGTATAAAACACCAAGATAAATTACTACATTTGCAAAAATATTTAACATACAACCTGAGTGAGCTGTGTGGAATATCCCACAATGCAATGCTTGTGACTTGCAGTACAATAGAGTGATGCAGTGATTAAATGCGTATCATATACGTATAATAGAACTGGAATTACTAAAATACACCTTTCTAGGCTTTGCATTACTAAAACTACATCATTCCTGTAGCACTTGATTTCCAGTACGATTAATGTTCTAGAAAAAATAAAAAATCCTTCTTGTTTCATTATTTGATTGGCACATCAAAAATTGATTATGAAAATGGTACCGTACCGTATGTAGCAGCAAAGTCTGTGCACGTTATGATCATTTGTTTTTCATTTAGTTCAAAAAAATTAAAAAAAACTAGATTAAGACTTAATTTTGTTTTTTGGTTTACGGGTAGAAAATGGATAAACTAGTAGAAATTAAATTTTCCACATGTGGGCGGTCACGACACGCCCCTTACCGCCAAATCTGAGCATCATCAGTTCGTTCAGCTAAATAAAAGTCTTCTGCTGCTATATCAGTATAAATCAATATGTCAGCTTTCTGTGCAGCCTAAAAGCGTTTCACAGAAATATTTATTTCAAAAATAGCTCTGTCTGCAGCTGGCTGCTTGGTCGTTACTTTAAAACAAATGTAACGAACAAAAAAATTTTTTTTTGTTTGCTTTTTGTTTTCTAAATTAACTATGCAATGAAACGAAATGTAATTATTTTGCTATTACACCCAAATCTGTATGATTTCAGGCTATGGCCTAAGCATCTTGAGTCAGGGCCAGGCTAGGGCCTCAGTCTGAGGCCATGCAATAATAGGCTATATTCAGAATTTACATAAAAATTGATGATTCTGCAAGTGAGCATAAATTGAATTCATTTAGTTCAGTTGGAAAATGTACGCTACAATTCTAAATTTATACTATCAGCTCTACAACAGTCAGGTGTCAGGTGACAAAATTACCCCTATGACTAGTGAAAAGCAGCATGTTATGCTTAATAGAAACCTTGAAAAAGCTTCCTACCAGTGGCCCGAGCTTCTTAACAGTTTCATGGGGGGAAAAAATAAAAAAATGTAATGCACCGGCGCGTCCTGACTGCATCACTGTCATTACTGGCAGTTTTTTAGGGAATGTTTCCATTTATTCACATATATTTCACAATTTTATAATGAGGGCATTTCGAGCCTGTGTGCGTATAAATATTTTTGAAATAAAGTAGTCTGCACAGAATTTAGCTGATTTAGCTGAACTGATGATGACGTCATGGGCTCAGATTTGGTTGACCAATCGGCGTGAAAACTACAAGTGAAAACAAAATTTTTATTCGTTTATTCGTTTTCTACTCGTGAACCAAAAAATTTAATTCAGCCTATATCTTACTTTTTTCAGCAAAAAAACAAAAAACGACAATTTCATTTCAAATTGAATAACGAATGATCACAAAGTACACGGACCCAGCAATGTAGCATACTACTGTTTAAAGCATTGGTTGTTGCATAATGGATGTACTAAAAATAGTTTATGCAGTATATATAAACTGAAGTAAGCAGCAAGCTAGTGTTCCCCTCTAAACATAGTCAACTGTGAAATATCAAACATCCCAGAATATTAATCTATCCCACATTATCCATACAGTTCGAGCTTAAACAAATGTGATGATAGAATTACCGTTGGGACAGTGTACATGCAATTGTTTTACATTTCGCTTTTTTTTGTATGAATGTAAAGTGTATTTTCTGTACATTTCTTATTTGCGAGTGTATGCGTGCATGTTAAAATAGGTGCATTTATAACTGTGTGTTTGCATGAGGTTGAGAGAGAGCGAGAGTTTTGTAAAGCTGATGAAGTGAGTGCTCCCAGCATGCATCTCATTCTTACACAGTTGTTCAAAAAGCAATGGCTATGTTCGAAATAGCATACTACCCTACCACTAATACTATTTTTTCAGTATGTATAGTGCGCAAAGAATGTGAATTTAGTGTGCGTTGAATGTTAAGGCTTATTACATATGCTATAATCTGCATAATAGAGCAGTGATTAAGATACTGTCCCACAATGCAGTGTGTTCAATCTGACCTTACATTTCAGTGTGACATATGCACTCAAAGTAATATCAGCTGTGACTTTCTCAACTCATTCTCTGATCAAACTGCAAAAAAAGTGCAATATAAGCACGTTTATTTCGGAGCAATAATTAAGTAGCACATAGTAGGCACATTTCAGTGTGTACTGTGGGGTGTGCAATTAGTACTCAAGAAATAGATTTGTATTCCATTTCGAACACAGTCGATGCATCTGTCCTCCTCAGGCCCTTTGAGTGTTTGCAGATGAGATATTTGTATCATATTTTCTTAGCTTAAATCAAGTACTGCTTTTTTAAGTATATATTTTTGCACTTTCCATTTGCATGGGTCAGACCCCATATAGGTACAGATATACACTCTAAAAACTCTAAAAAAAAGAAGCTTAGATTGTGTTCTCGCTTTATAGATACTACACTGAATTAAAGTTGAATTTAAGTTGAATTTCATGAAAGCACTTTAATATAATTTTTTCCCCGTTACTTCTGTTTAGGATTCACTTTCAAAATAAAAATGTTACAAATATCACTGTGTAGTTAGAACAGTGGTTCTCAACTGGTCAGTAGCAACTTGAAATTGGTCTCTGGTCTGTTGTGGTAAGTTTATTGTAGTGCTGTCAAATGATTAATCGCGATTAATAGCATCCAAAATTAACGTTTTTTGTTTACATAATATACTGTATGTGTGTGTGTATTGTGTACATTTATTACGTATACAGTATATAAATAAACACACATACAGTATATATGTAGAACATTTTTAGAACATATTTCATGTATTTATAGGTATATATTCATATCATATATAGATATATTTAAAATATAGACATAACATACACATAATAAATATACACAGTACACACACATATATTATGTAAACAGAAACATTTATTATGGACATGATTAGGACAGCACTAGTTTATTGATAGCAGGGGTCAATAAACAATAAAAATGCAACACTCGCTATTTGGGTCCTGAATAAAAACCAGTTGAAAATCACTGTATTAGAAACTAAGGTGTGCTTTGATAATTAATGTGTTATGGATGTTAAGTGGGACCAGAATTTCATCAGTAGAATGGAAGTGCGAAACTTATCTGAAAGAGGAAGTAGACTTAAATATGACACACCATTCTCTTGGTGTACTGTAATCTATGCATGACCTCATTGAGGAGCCCAGCCCATCAAGGGCACTCGACAAACCTTTGTGTATTTGTGCACTTCTTACTGTGAAATGTGCATGGCCTATGTCTGCTTAAACCGGAGAAGACTGACTTGAGATCAATACGTGTTGTGGTGGTTCTTTGTCACGAATGATCAGTTGTTCATGGCCTTGTGGTGATCTCATTAACATTAAATTACAGGCTATTGGATAACGAATGTTCTTCAGGTTTTATCACATACACTTGGTTGTGTATAAATTGTCTTCATTGGAAATGCCTGTCATAAGCACATGAAACAATAAAGATGTTTATAATGAGCAACAGCATGTATTATACCATTATAGTCAGTGCTTAACATATCTTACACAGACTCGCTGCATTATTCGAATAAAGACTCAATTCCTGCAGCATTATTCAAAACACTGTAATGGCTAGTATTATTAAAGTTGGGTGGTAAAATTTGGAGTTTTCAGATGGTCTATGCTTAGTTTTAAATTTAAAATTCCATTTCATATTTCTGTGTTTTTGCAGATTACCTAATGCGTATGCATGTTATGCAAATAGCAATGATACTAGTGGGTGTGTGTGGAGCCAATGGGACTCATTATCGTCGTAAACAGAATGTATTTTATGTACAAATTGTTTGTAAAGCTGTTCTGATCTACATGTTCAGATTCATTAAAGTGTTTATATCATATTTATAACATATTAGTTGGTACAAACAGAATTTACTTGGCTCATGGCTGAATTACTCTCTTTTGAATTACAGTATACTGAAACCAAACAGAGAAGTCTTGATTCTGTACCTGGATCCAATATCCTGATATTTCCAGGACTGGGGTCCCTTTTGCTAATATCATGTTGCTCAAAATGTATTATATAGTTCTCTTTTCTAGTCTTACCCCTCAAAACATCTACTCATTAGTTCATTGTATAAGCCATTAATCTAGTTGTCATAAACTTCCGAAGACATTTTCTACACATTTCTATTAGATTTGAATTGAATTGTGCATCCCCACTTATGAAGACTAATGAAGAGAACATTGAGCAACCAATTATAAACCAGTTGTCTGGAATAGCTCAAAGGTGCATCATATGAACCTTGTATTGAAAAAGCATACAGACAAAAGACAAGACACACACGCACAAAGTTACAAGTACACAGAAAGATAGTGACATCATTGTTTCAATCTTCATTATATGAAGCCATGGAAATACTTTTTGCGTGCAAAGCAAACCAAAAAAAAAAAGATTGTATTAAACGTTTTCTGAATAAATTATAGAAATAATTAATGTTATAAACTTTAAGTTGTAAACTGAATCTTGCAGGTTAGGGTTAGGTTAAATTCAGGATGGTGTCATGGGTAGGGCTAAGTCCTGCTGACTTCAGTTTAAACCCTGATCCAACACATCTGCCTGTTATTATTAAGTGACCCTGAACACCTTGATTAGCTGGTTCAGGTTTGTTTAATTGATGCTAGAGCTAAAATCTGCAGGACTTCAGGAGCAGTGTTGGAGATCCCTGAGTCAGAAGAGAGACATTTTAATCGGTTTAGGCAGAGCTTCTCGTTCTTGTTCCTGGAGATGTATGTTCCTTCAGAGTTTGGCAAATCTACCCCAACAAACCTGTTTGCAATTACCAAGTGTTCTTGACTGTCCTAAGTAGTTGGTTCAGGTGCAGTTGATTATGATCTGAGAGAAACTTTGCTGGAGGATAGATGCAGGAACTGGAATGAGTACCACCAGTTTCAGAATTGGGTTTACAGAGGAGAGGGGAGTCCAGTCCTGCGCCCAGAGGGAGATTATCCAGCAGAGTTTAGCTTCAGCCCTAATTAATCACACATGAACCAGCTAATCAAGGCGTTTAAGATCAGTGGACTTTCCAGGCTACGCTCTGCAGGATAGTGGTCCTCCAGGAGCAGAATTGGACTAGGCTTCCAAATTAAGCAAAAATGTTGATACAGGAGCACAGTCCAAAGCCCTAAACACTATATGATTTTCGACTCTTCCAGAAGAAAGGTTGGCATCGTGAAACAATCGTGGTCAATCAGAAATTGTCACAATTGTTTCATGAAGCCAGTCTTTTATCTGGAACAGAAAAAAGCATGCAGCGCATCACAGGCTTAACTTAGCAAAATCACAGTCATCTTGAGTGACATCACATGATTTTATTGTTTATGTCAAAAGAGCCACTAAGTGACTCCTTCTTCATCCCTGTTTGCATGTAAAGCAAACAACAGTATGCACACAAGAATTGTACAAAAATGTCTATAACAAAGATTTGGATCTCAATTTTGTTTAATTATGTCTTTTAAATTAAATAAAGTATGGCAACACTTCAGAATAGGGGGTCAGAATAATGCATTAGTTAAGCATTAATTAATGGTTAATTTGTTCACAATCAAGCATTAGT
>JAUCMT010000059.1:13302753-13313447 GCA_032357475.1 Enteromius thamalakanensis
CACACCCCCTATTCTGAAGTGTTGCCAAGAATTCTTTTATTTCCATGAACATTTTTCATGTTTATGTGACCAACGTCAAAAAGTTAAAGCTTTGCTTGAACTTGACTAGTTCCATTATGGTCAAAAACAGCATTAGTGTAACCATTTTCCTGAAGGTTATCATCATCGTTCTTGTCCTTATCCTCCATTTTTATAACACCTTCTGTGTCTGTATGTTTCTCCCATGCCATGCCAAAGTCTCCCATATCCTAGGAGAAGCAAAGAAAGGTTGAGTTTGCACTCAAAATACTCAAATCCACAGTCTAAATGATGCCTCTTCACCTCTTTGTCTTCACTGAAGTCTGTGTGCCTGGATTTCTCAGACCAGAAGCAGATGACGTCTTTCATTGATCGAGTCAGTCCTGGCTTTACCTTTTTGGGATCCATTCGCCCTGCCAACACCATAATGACAGTTTTACAATACGTCTTCAACATCAAATCCTTTCCAGTTAATTAGTTCACCCAAAAATTTAAATGCTGTTATTAATTACTTGGAATGTCGTCCAAGAAATGGACGAAAACAAATTTTCTGAATTGTTTCAGAAAACAAATGAAGATATTTTTAATGAAATCTGAAAGCTCTCTGACCCTCCACAGACAGCAAGGATATTACTAAGATCAACACGTAGCAAGGACAGTCGGTAAAATTGTCCATCAGGGCTTCAATTTTTACGAATTTGTACTCTTTGTACACAAGGAAAACAATAATAACAGATTTTACCATCCTCCTCCATTTTGGAGAATACCCGAGAACATAATCAACAAAATGAATTCTGAGGTACTGTGCATGGGGAGAGCTCTCAGATTCTTCATTTGTGTTCTGAAGATGAAGGGAGGACTTACAGGTTTGGAACAACATGAGTGTGAGTAATTAATGACAAAGTTTTCCTTTTTTGGGTGAACTATCCCTTTAATGTCAGGGTGAGTTCATTTAGAGGACTGTCCAAATTGTTGAACAACTTGGTTAATGAAAGCAATATGCAACATGGGACACAAATATTATAGCTGTATAATTATTCACCTACAGTAGTTTTTTTGCTTTGGACACTGCATCTTGACAGTGACATTAAACAAAGCTCTATATGTTGAAGTCATAGTTGACCTGCCCAAACGTTATTAGCCAAAATACCCAATGTTGGCTTGCTCGTTTCCAAAAACCATGTTTTTGAAAGACACTGAATAATTGATCTTTGTTACTAATGATGGAACTTCCAACTGTTTTTCTGGTGAAAGAACCCTTGAATAAACATATGCATGACCTCTTTAAAATAACTTTGTTTGATATTCCAGCTCTCATGAGCTCCTTCAGTCCACTTTGTCCCTTCATTTGTCCAGGTTCAGTTTTTTTCATAGACTGGCAGTGTGAGCTAATGAAATGTTGCTCTCACCCGTCAGCAGTGTGATGAGTAGACCTGCTGCTACAGTTCCAATAAAGCCCACTGCACTATAGTACAGATAGGACATGGAGTACCATGAATCAGCCAGCCAATACCTTAACACAAGACAGAGATGCCTTATAATGAAGGTGCATTACACAGCATGATTACATTTTCATATTGTACTGCATTTAACAATATCAATCAAATTAATAGTTTTATTTCACAAAGATAAAAGGGTGCTGACTGTCAGAAAATGTATATTTTTACTCATCTGCCATGACTTTTATAGAATTCCCATTCTTTTGTGTAGCGCACCCCATGAAATGGTTTGACAAACACAATTTTCTTTCCACAAAAGTGGTCTCAAATTAGTTTTAGAGTACTCTGACTCCAGGAGAATGTTAGAAGCACATTGCACCTGTCGGAGGTGAAAGAGCTGGCAGTGACTGATGTCTGGTTGAATCCATCAGGTGTGAGTGTGAAGTTACAGCCGGCAGTGTTGAGATCCAGTGGACGTGTGTTATTGCTGGGTGCTGGATAGATGAAAGCCCCCACACCCACCCAGAACGAGAGAGCTATGCCCACCAGCAGACCCCCAACTGCCCCCTAAAGAAAAAGACCACAAATCAACTGTACACTTTATTATTATTTTTTTCTATGAAACTGAAGGTTTGTTTTTCATTCATCAAATGTACTGTTGTATTATAACATTTTTTACATCTTGAAATAATATGTCTGTGTTCTGTATCCCTCTGTGTGGTTTGTTTAACTTTGCTGTTTAGAATACAAATTAGCCTTTACATCTGCTTAATAAATGCTTTACAACCAGTCCTCACTTTAGATGAGCTCACAAAAACAGACATGTGGCGACTACTAAATGCTTTATAACTACCTGATTTAATCATTAATGAGGAACATGTGTTAATAAAGCATTTATTAACACACTGAACAACTATTATCAAGTGTCTAAATAATAAGATTTATTAAAGTAAATTTAAAGAATTTATTTATCATTTACTTAGACTTTTTAAATGATCTTATTAAACACTGACAACTCCTAAATAACTGGTTTGTAAATAACGTAATAATTTAAAAGGTATAACAATTAAAAGGATAAACTGATCATATATACTGTATGATCAGCAGCTTAGAAGTAAATTTTATTTATTTTTTTACTAAATATTTCCTGTGTAAATTAATATACTTTACTCATTGCTTTAATATAAAATGCATTATAAAATACTAATGAAGAAAATACTTCTTTATAAACTTTAAATACTGTAAAAATCTTCAAAATCACTAAATATATAATAATAATAATAATAATACAATTTTCCAATTTCCATTGCTCATTCCAACAATTTGTTATTCATGAGAACAATGGAATGAAAGATTGGAATGAACGTTTAGATCAACCTTTAGATTAGTGGCAGGAAACAGGATTCCCAGTGAAAACAGGCCCAGCATTGGGCCTCCGCACATGCCGTGGATACTAAGAGCTGCCTGAGGCGCAAGAGAAGAAAAACACTCAGTGACAGGAAATGAAGAAGGTCATCAGATCATCTCTGCCCATATGAGAATCACATAGTGTACCTGCACAATTCCTCCCATATACGATGCAGCCACGGCCATGGTAGTACAGGCCACACCAAACATCACACCTGAGAATCAGCACAGACACAACTTTCTGATTTTCCACAACTTTTGGGCAAAGGATGTAAATAGTATGTGAAATTAGTTAATTAAAGGAGAAATTAGCAATTCTTTTAACAATTCAAGCAATATTTAAAGACCGTAATGGTGAGATTTCATGCTTATGAGATTAAAATGCCTATTAATATTTATTAAAACAATTTTAAAAATAGCATTTAATTACTGCTAACATCCAAAGAAATGTTTGAAAACATTACATTTATAGTAGTTTGCACTTTTATTATGTTCATAATAACCACTATTTTAAAGGAACACTCCACTTTCCTTAAAGAAATAGGCTCATTTTCCAACTCACAAAGAGAATCCATTCAGACGATCTCCGGTTCTGCCGATAGCACTTTTTACTTAGCTTAGCATAGATTATTACATCTGATTAGACCGTTAGCATCACTCGTTCAAAAATGACCAAAGAGTTTCGATATTTGTCCTATTTAAAACTTGACTCTTAACTATAAAGATAACAATAACAATAACTATTTGCATCCATGCCAGCAAACAATATCTTCCTTATTATAAGCTCAAGCTGTTGACTGACGTCTCCCGCTTTGAATTCTCAATCGTGTGATAGAAGGATTGATTCTGATTGGTTGTCAATGTTTTTATCATTCATCAGATGGAACAAGAAAATAATTCTGAAAATGATTCCCACAGATAAAGAACACACAGTGAGAGTATAGTTCATAGACATATCGGCCTACAAAGACTGACGGCTGAAGGTCTGGAATTCATAGCAGCTTATTTTGGCCAAGGCCCGCCTATACGGCTGACCAACATGTCAAACAACTAATCACAGTTCGTTTCATTCAGTGTCATGGTCCGGGGCGTGGAAATGTCCCCAAAACAACAGACCGGCGTGCAACAAGTCAGTCAGCATAGAAAATCCTGATAAGACGCTCGCAGTAAACATCTGTTTGAAGCATATATCTCCGATTTTAAACACCCACAAGCAATTCTGGAGAACCAAACACAATACTGAATCAGCCTGCTGCGATGTTAGTGTCTGTTGTTTCAAACGCGGCTGATATATTCTTCTCAGTTAGGTACTTCACTTGATCTTCCATAATAGATAGGCTTGGACACACAACTAGTAAAATTGGATCTGCTGAGAATCCTTCTAAATGCTGACAAAGGGTCGGCCAGGCTTGAAAAATAACACTCTTCCCAAGTCCCATTGGCAAAAAGGCTAAAATATATTTTTGTCTCCATTAAGTGCCTCAAAAAAACTCCTGGACTCCTATGCCGTGAACCTTGAGAATCAGCTTTGTTTCCTGGCGGACCAAAAATAGACCCGCGTCTATTCACTCACATCCTCCGGAAATCTAATAAAATTCAACCAATCAGATAAAGACTTAGACATTCCTGAAGGGTTTCCAGTTAAGTGTACCATATGCTTCAGACGTTCCGTGGGCGTGACATTTGAGGCTGAGACTAAGAAAATAACTTCTTTCATTTTCCGTCAGTCTTAGTACACTACAGAAGAGTTTAGTTTTACACAGGAAAAATATTGAAACTCTTTGGTCATTTTTGAGCAAGAGATGCTAACAGTCTAATCAGATTCAAGATTCGAGTTTTGCTAAGCTGCACTAAAAGTGTTAACCGGATATCGCCTGAATGGATTCAAAAATGGTAAAACTCAACTGTTTAACTCTTTGGGAGTTGAAAAATTAGCCTATTTTCAAAAAAAGTGATGTGTTCCTTTAAAAATATGCTAAAATCTGAACTCCAAGATTAATTGAATCTCTAAATGTCATCCATTTAAGGTGAACTGTTATCAAAGTTCTAAGTGTTTTTCTACAGTATCTAGACCAACATTATATAGTTCACTCCGCCTTTTGTTTGACCTACTTCTGCCTGTTAAAAGCATCAGAAAAATCAGGAGACCCAATGATCTGAGGCGCTTTTATTTTTGCCCATTTAGACTTTTTCATCCCACTGTGACATTATAATGCACTGATTCACCAAGACAAATCTCTTTTAGTGATTGAATCTGTCATATGACAGAATCAATATTCTGATTATGAGCGGATCCTCTTTTAATGTCTTGAACACACTGGATGTATTTACACAGAGCTTTGCTGATCCAGTTGGCCGCTCGATCAGACAGATCTTTAAAACACTGGCTCACAAAGTCCTCATATGTCACCGTGGCCAAAGCATTGATACTGGCAGCTACTGTGCTGAAAAACAGAAACAGAACATGATGTCTACTTTTATAGGTCAGATGTTTTGCTCAGATAAATAAACATAGAAAAACATTTAAAGCTTTTGTTCTGTCATTGTTTACTGTCTAACTATCCTGAAATTTTCTTTGAACTCCAGAAATGATTTGGGATTTGACCCTCATGTTGTGTTTCCAGTTATTCTTTTCGGTCCATGTGTTTTGATTTAGTTTTTAAATGTAAAAATTAGTAAGAACAAGAAAACATTTTATTTTTTACAAAAATCCATTTGCAGTACTTTATTCAGGGTCAGAGTACAGGCGGGGACGAGAGCTGGCAGACAGAGCAATACAGATCAGAATCGTAGTTGGGGAGGCAGGTTCAGGACAGGTAAACGATAAGAAACGATAAACAGTCCAAGATCAAAGACGCAGGGGAAACACAGGGTCACTGTTACTGACTACCGCAGTAAATCAAGACTTTGCGAGGAATGTCCTCCAGAGGGCCATAGAATCTGAACACATGCTCGCAGAGTAGTTCTGACGTCTCAAAAGTAGAGCTGCACAATTAAGCGTTAAAAGATCGCAATCTCGATTTGACCACCCAACACAATCTTAATCCAGCATTTATACGATTCAGCTAGATCCAGGTACGCTTGTGCGGTTCCGTTCCACTCTGTCTCACGCACATCCAGCTTTTCAGATTGCCGCTTGTCTTATTTTACAGCTGTTTGATAACCTATTTTACAGTGGTAAATCTTTAAAATAAAAAAAGTTCTCCAGAATCGTGATAGAATCGTGATCTTCATTCTAAGAAAAAAAATCGTGATTCTCATTTTATCCAGAATTGTGTAGCTCTACTCAAACACGGTGGGAAGCTTGGCCAAGGGGATGAGGCGGCAGGCCTTGGAGAACGGGTCAACCACTGAGAGGATCGTAGTGTTGCCATGTGAGTTGGGTAGGTCTGTAACAAAATCCAACGCAATATGAGACCAGGGTCTGTGAGCTAGGGGCAATGACAAGCTATTGCAGATGAGGCCTGGGGCCTGACGTCTAAGGCCATGAACTCGTATAACGAGGGAGAACTCGCAAAGGGCTTTATTCGGCTGTCAACATCATCGGCTTCGGCGGGGTATAACAACTTCCCAAAAAAAAAGTTTTCCCTCATGTTGCACTTGTGGTGTTCCCAGTCAGAAATGACTGGCCTACATAAGTTTCTCATTATGCTATACAATACATTTGATTCAGTTTGTTTGCCAATGTATTTTGTTATGATCAATTAGGATAAGTTTTATGTTCCTTTTTGGAATGGACTGCTCACTCAAAAACAGAGGTTCATGAGCTCAACTTAATGAGGCCTACAAACAATCACTTAGAAATACAAAACCTGTTAAAAAACCAAAAGATTCCAAGATTTGGTGATGTTATGATGTCATGGAGGAGTGATAAAGTAGATTAACAAGCAGTTTTTGACCAGAACACCAAATAAACCATTAAAATGACTAAAACGAGTCCTAATTACGAGTGGAATAGTCAACATTTGAAGTGAATCAAAACATTTTATCAAAGGTGTCCTAGAACTTTAAATCAAAATGCGTTCTTCTCTCAGGACAACTTCGATTAACTGTATTGATCCACTTGACTGTATATCTAAAAAAATAAATCTTCGATTTATAAATTGAAAATCACTGAGGGACAAAATAAACATTTACCTCAGTGTTCCACTGAACGCACACGCCACAAACAAGCCTGGCAGTCCTGGATACGCTCCAAGAATTTCCATCACAAAATATGGCATGAGCTAAGATCAAAATGGATATGCTAATGTTAGTTGAGTAAGAAACAGTAATAGCAACATTATTGCTATTATTCGGATGTTTCAGTGCTACCATAGAGATTATTTCAAATAGCTCCTCACCTGGTCAGGAGCAGAGACCAGTCCAGCTGACCAGGGGTCACAGAGAGAGTAGAAAGTGTACATGATCAGACCAGAAACCACAGCACAGAACAGAATGATCCACAGACCCAGCAGATTCAAATACAGAGCCCTGAGACAAAAGAAAGAAATTTGTGTTTTTTCACAGACAATGTCCTGACTAGATCAGATACTACTGAAGGTGACAGACTGAATCCAGTGTTCTGAAACCTGTTGACTGACTTTTTATTGGAGTTTAATATGAAACTGGTAAGACTTTACAAAAAGCCTTCATGTATACTGCATTAACAAAGTTGTTTTGAATCATATTGTGCCCTGTAATGCACCTTACAGTGCACTGTACAATCGTATGAATAAGTGTAGCCACAGTTAATATATTAAAAAATGTATAAATGTATTGTATTTGGTTATAATTATTTATGATCAGGTATAACGTATTACAACACACATTATCAGTGATTACAATACATTATATCCTTTAATAATATTTGACCGACGAATGCTTCATTTTATAAGAAATTAAAGCTGCTCAAGAACTTGGTCAAATGGTCAGATAATTGCATTTGTATAAACACGTGCATTTTTTTATTTTTAATTAGCAGTAATTTAATTAGTTTAATTGTGCAGAATGCTTTAAAAGGGATGATTCGATGTACTGAGCGCTCACCAGCGTGCATGACCTTCTGTTTTGCAGGAGATGCATCTCTGGATGGTTGACTGGTTTACTCCATAAATGCCCAACCAAGTGAAGGTGCCTCCAACAGAGAGAGTCCAGAACGTGTGTCTTCTCAGTGGATCAATGTCAAAGCTGCAAACAATGGGACACAAAAGTACTATAACGTATTGCAAAGTGTCAATGTTCACAATTCTTCACTGATGTCGGAAAACAATATGTAGGCTATTATATTATAATATAAGTTTTGTTATGACTGAGTGGATTAAATGTATGTCTGCAAACACATACTCAAAGACGTTCATTCTGCCTCCAGAGTGAGCTGTGCTCCAGACAGACTCGATCCCTCCCGCTTGACTCGCACCCTGAATCAGCACCGTTAGAAACCCTACCACCATCACCACCATCTGGAAAGCATCTGTCCAGACCACAGCCTTCAGCCCACCCTAAACACACACACACACACACACACTGGCACCGTTTCTATCTGATCAGAACTGCCCATTCACAAAACTTTAAACATTTCGCTCAGAATAACATATACAGTAATATTTCAACAGTTTGTTTACACACCTTGTGTTTTCTCACGAAATAAATGATAACTTTCTGGATGGGACAGTATCCAAATTACCAATTGTTTCCAAAAATGTGTTGTCATTTTGTCTGACATTCTAGCAGTGGCTAAATTAAGATGTTTTATGTTTTTGCCATCATCATTGATCTTTCAATGAAAGCGCATAAGTGATGAAACATCCTGCAAACTATTCAATCTGAAAGATTCAACTCTGATTTATTGAAACGAGTTGTCTTTACAATGAATGCCAAGCTATTTCATGTTAAGGTCAACATTAAACATTACTAAATTGCTTCCCACTTGTTGGTGTTTATGCAAAATTCATCCTTCACCACTAGGTGCCATTTTTGGAGAGGTAAAAACATCTGTTTCCCCGGTAATGCCGTACACCAAGCAGCACTGCACTCACAAACACTGCTTTATCAGACATTACAGACGTAATGAGATGAAAACGAGACTATCGGCCAATCACAGCAAATTAGACTCATGCATGGGAGGGGTTCAGAAAAATGAGTGGAGCCTTTCATAACCCATAATAGGAGCAATTTAAATGACTTAATCTACTGTCTTAACCACATTAAATCCACACAGTTCAACTTGTAGTCAACTTTTACCATGACAAATATTGATTAAATGTCGCATTCACATTTTTACACAACATAAGAATTCAATCATGAGTTATTGATGCAATTAAATAAAAGTGCCGTAACAGAAACATACAGAAAGCATTTTTATTATAATCATAATATACTCTTAGGTACTGTGAAACCACTTCAGATCTGATTTCAGCATCACTTACCAATGTACAGTAAAAAGTGCAGACAATGCCGGTGGCAAATATGGATCCCCAAAGATCAAATCCTGTCACTGAAGATAAAAAATACAAATAAAATTCACACATTATATATTACATATTATTTATCTTTATCTTAACAATAAAGACAGTCTAATTTAAAAAAAAATCACAGTTGAATAAATAATGTTTGTTAATAACAATTTAATTGATGATCAAAATGGAATTGTACAGCATAAGTACTTTTATATGAAGTAACAAGTGAAACCTGAATCATGAGAATAAACTCAAAAGAAACAGTAGGTCAGTGTAATTTAATCATAAAATATGTGACATTTCACCCTATTTGATTCCTTCGCATGACAAGTGTTATTTATCTAAAACATATGAGTGATCTTTCTGTTTGTAAAGGCATCATAAATCTTTTTTTTTTTTTTATGTCAGTATATCTGATGCCCTAAAACACTGTCTAGATAAGCAGCACACTAAGTTATAAACTACATGACTGCAAAGAAGTACAGGTTGTCATGTATGACACGTGATAAAAGGACTTTTTCATATTAGTCAGAGTCAGTGTTGTTGTAATGCCAAGCCAGCAGAGGGAGCTCTCACTTCTGCACTGACTGTCACAGCTCCCTCTGCTTCAATTGTGTCATACAACAATAATTAATATTTTGGGATTATTGGGGGTAGGTTTAGGGTTGGGGTATTTGTAGACGTTAATAAAACACAATCAGATAGGTAGAAAATTAATTTAATTGTTTATTTCAGAGCTGTATCCCTTCTAGCCACAACCCTTTAGCAACTTCCTCTGAAAATTCTCTGGCAAGACCGATTAGAGGTAGTGCTATTGTCTTAGCCAACAATAACATAACTATATGTAAGGAATAATTGGCGATGGGCATTAGAAAAATTATTAAAAGTTTGTCAGCCAATCAGATTCAAGCATTCATTGACCCCCGTAGTATAAGACAGTGATAATTGCAGGTTATTATTTGCTTTATTCAAAGTTAAATATGTGAAAAACTTGTTTAAATTTAATTTTGTGTAACTTTTATAGTCTGAAAGGTTAACAGATTAGAAAGCACACATCATAAAACGCTGATATTTAGTTAACGTTTGTAACGTCTAATGTCAATACTAAATTGATATCTGATACCGACGTCAGCTAACGTTGATTTTTTTCTATGATTTTTTCTATGATCAATTTCAAATTGACGTCAAATACTGACTTTTCAACAAAAACGCAACATCTGTCGGTCAATCTGATGTTACATAAACGTCTGGTGCTGTAACGTGGAGTCCGGGGAGACAGAGGACGGTGGAGACAGAACGTATATAAAATAAAAGAGTTTTATTAACAGAAACAAAAACGTGGAGTAGTATCCAAAAAGGAGGTTTTCAAACATGGAACAAACATTCATTACAT
>JAUCMT010000059.1:13313547-13338278 GCA_032357475.1 Enteromius thamalakanensis
CAAAACAAAACATCACGTGACACGGAACGAAACCAAAATACAGAAAAACAAGAAACAGACAACCTATGGATGTTACAGGTGCCTGCTCAGCCCAGTCGCACGGTTTTTTTTTCGTGGTACTGACACGATTCTTACTCGACTTTCGTGAATCCAGCACGAAAAAATGCATCCAATCGAATCGTATTTTTACGTTCGAGCTGGAGTTACGAAAATCATTAAATATTCGTGTCCCTGACACGAATAAATAGATTTCGTGCTACTTTCGTGATATTGTCACGACCAGCCGTGCGACTGGGTTGGCCTGCTGGGCTACCTCTGATCTTGAAAAGAAAGATAACTTAAAATCTGTGAATTTACTGCGAACCAGCAAGTGTATTACACAACAAAGACGCCATCCCTCCCTCATTACAGTATGTAAAGATGTTCAAAAGGTTTCATATTTAGGTTACAAACTTATCAATTTTGTTGCTAATGCAGAGCGCTTCCAGAGCATGCACCTTGTTTAACATCCCACTCAGGTTGATGTCAAAGGGTGCTTTTGTGTGTGATGAATGCAGACTGACCTTGATTGAGAGCTAAAGCGGGCGCATAAACTACCACACCAGTGTACAGAATCTGAAGAGGTGAAAAACACATTACAGCTGATCAAAATCCAAACAACAAACGGTTATATAAATGTAATTGAATATTCAGTGCCGCTTACCGTCTGAACGATATAAATGAGTGTGGCTGCAACTCGAACAAGCTTACAAAAGCGTAACTCCAGATACTGTCAGAAAAACAAATCTGTATCATTCTGGAGGGCCCCAATCTCACACAGCCTACGAGATTTTTTACTAAAGCCACGACCTCCAAAAAGCCCAGCAACATCTGGCCAACATCATCTTACCTTGATACTTCATTTCTATCCACTGGAGTAGAGATGTGTTTTTTTATGATTGTGATATGCTATTAATACAATAATTTAGTGAGACCTACTTTGCTGAAGAAGTAAATCAGAAATATATGCATCCGTACCTCGTATGTACTGGTGATGCCTGATCTGTAGAAGACAGGCAAGAAAAGCTCAGCCGTTAAAAACACCACAAACGTGTAGGCGACCCCAAAGATGACATAGGACGCCCCGTATCTGTACACGTCTGACGGGGCCCCGATCACTGTGACCGCAGACATGAAGCTGGCGGTGAGAGAAAGGGCTACCGGTCCACAGGACATCTCACGGCCCCCGACCAGAAACTCTTTAGACGATGCCTTCTTCCTCTCTTTGATTGCGAAGAAAACCCCGATCCCAGACGAGACCACGAACAGAAAAGCGAACACCACATAGTCCCCGACCTGGAAGGTCCCCGCGGTGTGACTTTTGTCCTCCATGCTTCAGACAGGATCTGGTCCCACTGGACGTGTGGCTCCAGGATCTCTAATTCAGTCACCTCACATGTTAATCGTGTTAATCATTGAGGTTTTAACAGGTTAAAACTGCTTATGAGTCAGGACATGGGACGAGGGGTCATATTAGTTATTATATCACTCACGTGTGTCCTCATGAATTTCCACTCAGGGATCTATCCATTCATCCATCGTATATAATATTATGCTGTCAATTGATCAATTGCGATTAATCGACTCCAAAATAAAAGCTTTTCTTTACATAATATGTGCTTATAACATACAGTATATTTAGTTATTTTTATGTATATATATATATATATATATATATAAAATGCATGCCTTTATGTATTTAAGAAAAATGTGTTATGTTTAAATGTTAAATATATTGATATAAAATATAAGAATATAAATGTAAATATTTGTGTATTTATACATACATAATAAATATACGCAAAAAAAAACAACTTAAAAACAAAAACCTATTTTGGATGCTATTAATTGTGATTAATCATTTGACAGCACTTATTATATTATAATATTTTATATTATATTGGATACAAGGGATGACAATGTCTACTGTCAAAAACGATATTTATATTGTACTTGTGGTAAAGATATGACGTGGTTCGTTATTACTCTCTCTGATGATGATTAACTGCTGATGTGCTTTAGTGGTGTTTGTAATATTTTGTCATCCGTGAAACTCTCTGATGTGTAGTTTATCCTGATACACACACTGCTGACAAAGTGTTTTAACAGAACCAAAAAAAAAGTGGGGGCCACACAAAAATGCTGTTTTTGCCTTTTTTTGTTTGAAAGATTTGATCACGTTCCAAACTTGGGAAATGGATTCAAATCCATTTGTATTGAGGACCATCACATTATATCATATTGTGAACACAGAGCTGAAGCCCTTTTAACTATTGCATTTTACCATATGATTCAATACATGCAAATACAGGCTAGATTATAGGCTACTGAAGTTTGTAGATAACAGGATGAAAATAAAAATATATTTTTTTTATATAAGATTAAGCTATTATCTGTATAAGATTATTCATGCTGATTAGTTGAACAAACCATTTTTAAGTGGTTTTATTATATTAAATTATATGTGACCTTTCACCACAAAAACAGTACTGATCTTCTTTTTTGAATTGAGAGATTTACACTTATAATAAATAATCTTTTTATTAATGTATGGTTTGTAAAATTAATCTAAATATTTAGTAAGTTGCCTTTAGGTTTGTCCAAATGAAGTTCTTAGCAAAGCATATTACTAATCAAAATAAAGTTTTGATATTTATGTTGTGTTTTTTGGCAGTTTTGAGTTTTGGAGTATTGCTTCAAATAAAAAAGTATGGTTTTGTGCTCCAGGGTCACATATTACAAATATAGCTTGTCAATTAGAGCTATTCCAGAGTGATACGCAGATAAGTAAAAACGCTTCCAGAGGACTAGTAAATGGAGACGCGCTGTAATTCGAGAGCGCGTAAAAGCGCGCCGGACTCAGATTACAGCCTCAGCGTCTCTCCTAGTAGTGCGCATACTCAAACTAGACACTCCAGATGTGGACAGCGTCCCTGTCAGGTCGGTCAGACCTTCCGAGTGGACAGAAGCGATCTATCATGTCACCTTTCGCCCTTGGTCTGTTTTTATTGCCGCTCTGCGCGGCGGTCTACAATGGACCTTTGCTCCCTGAAATGTCCAACGGGACTTTTCACCACTTTTTCGTCCCTGACGGTGATTACGAGGAGACCGAAGACCCGGAGAAATGCCAGATGTTGTTTAAATGGATTGACCGCAGACCGTGTCCGCTGGAGGAAGACCAGGACTCGATCGTTCGGGAGGATTTCATCATCATCAAACAGCAGATAGAAGACGCCGCGCGCGTTCTGGAGAGCCTCGGGAAGAGCGTTTCCTTCGACCTGGACGGCGAGGACAGCTACGGGAAATACCTGAAGAGGGAGATTGTGCAAATCAACGAGGCTTTTACAAACGTGGAGAAATCTCTTCTGGAGCTGGAGACGAAATTCAAGCAAAGCCAGGATACGGAGCAAAGAGAGGAGAACGAGTTCACCAATAACTTCATCAACCCCATGCATAACGTGAGGGACACTCTTCAGGAAACTCTGGACATCTCTTCCGGACTCAAGGACAAGCACGAACTCATCTCTCTGATCATTCGGAGTCACGGATCCAGGTTAAGCCGGCTTAAAAATGAATACCTGAGTGTTTAGACTCAGAGCCCCTCTGGACAGACTACAGTCCGAGATGGATTGTTTTTACAAAGTATGTTAAACGTTGGATTTCCCAAAGTGTGATTTTTTTGTTTTGTTTTGATGTTGTTTGTGTTTTTGTTGTTTTGTGGCTTTTTTACGTATAAAAATAAAGAGTTTCAATAGCATTTAGGATTCTAGACCGTTGTTAAATTACCCTTGAATATTAAATAAAAGTTATTGAGGCTTCATTATGGAATCATGGCAATAAGACATAAGTGCAACAAATTATTATTGGAATTTATATTGGAAAAAATTATAAAATGTAAAGCCAGTTTAGATGAACCAGCAAACCTGAAGCCCAAAAAAAACAAAACTTTAAAATAGCGCTGTCAAACGATTAATCAATAATAAAAAAAAGGTTTACATAATATATGTGGTTGTACTGTGTATATTTATAATATATTTATATACGCAGGTACTATATATTTAGAAAATATTTACATGTATATATTTAATTGCATATAATAAAATTATATATTTTAAATAAATATATATTTATTATTTTGGGTTTTTTTCTTAAATATATTATGCAAGCTATATATATATATATATATATATATATATATATACATTAATGAATATATACACAGTACATATTATGCAAACAATTGGATTTGTTTAATCATTTGACAGCACTTTTTTAAATGTAAACAGTTTCATTTAAATCATTAAAAAATATAATATAATTTTTAATATAGATTGTGTGAATTATATAATTTTCAAACGCTTTTGTCTTTGGGCATGCATGCATACTAGATTTTTTTATTAAGAATGCGTATGTCTTTTTTATTAGTTGCATTTATAAAATGTTATAGTCACCAGTAAGAGAAATGTACATTTTATTAACTGTAAAAAAAAAAAATTATAAAAATAAATTACCTAAAATACACTTCATGGGGTTTAACATCTCAGTGAACAGAAAATATAATGTTGTTTAATAAGATTTAGTGAACCAGACTATAAACCTCTTTTCAAATGAAAGCTAGAACTTAAGCAACCGGGGTTTCACTTTTAGTCGCTCTCAGCCTGACCGTTATACACAGATTGTGCTGATGTCCAACTCTGTTATTCCTGTAATCAGTCTTCAGTGGGCTGCTCTTTCTCAGCTGTCTGCATACTGCTGACTTTCATTCTGGATGATTGAGGTTTGAGGAAGTTGGAAGGGTGGTGGTTAAACAAGTTGGTTGAGATTTGGCATTTCCTGTGCCATTAGAACAGAAGGTCTTTCTCTTTCTGCCATGTGGAAGAATAATCACACTCTGCAGCAATATACAACAGAAACACAATCTAGCACTCCTGCTGCCAACTCCATGAGAATGCTGGGATATTTGCTGAACAGTTTTAAGATTTAACCATCACAAACAAAGTTACACTGAAGCATAAACCACACATTCATAAACTAAAACACTGCACTGATAGTGCTGTGCTGCTGCTGCTGCTGGGTGTTCGTTTCTAACCAGAACAATGAAGCGCTTATAGATGTTTTCTACCCACAGTCTCCTGGGCTGGGACTGTTTTCTTTTTCTTCCTCGCATTCAGAGTTTGATTTTTGCTGGAGGTTAAAGCTCAAGGAAAGAATGTCTTTACTAGTGGTTTAGTGTTACCAGATCTGAGCCTGTTCAGTCACATCTCATATGGATCCAGTTTCAGTGGTTTTGTTTCAAAAAGAGGAAAAAAAATAACAGAAAGCAGAGAATTCTTGATGGTTATTTTAAAGGAGATACTAAATGAAGCTGTCTTTATCTGCCGTGCAGAGTATCGTTAGGGTTTGATGAATGGATTGGTTTTGTAAGATTTTCAGGAAACATCCTCAGTGTTTAAAGTAAAATGATTTCAGATGCTCATCTCAGCTTTCATCTGCCAACTGCCATAAATCACACTGCAAGAGTGTGTGTGATACATTATGGGGAACACAAGGATCATATATATATATAGTCCCCATTAGAAAACAAAACCTATAAATCAAAATAAAGCTTTTTGAAAATCTGAAAATGGCCATAGTTGTGTGTGTTTAAAATTAAAGAAAGGGATACCAGTCTGTTAACCTTTGAAATATCACATTTAAAAGATATGGGTAAAATCTCATCAATTTTGTAAAAATAGATTTGTTCTTGATTGGTTTGTTCTATCATTTCCCAAGGTAATGGTTTTGTTGGTCTTTTCTTGTGTTCATGTGAGTTAAAGTTGTCATCGGATACACATTATCCACGAGCTGAGATGATTCTTAATAATATTATGGTCTAAATGAAAAGTCTATAATACACTTTCTCAATGGTGGAGTGAAAAACTGCTTCTTTACCCTGTCAAAATCAGCACTGTTTTCAGCAAGCCATTTTAGTCCATGTCTCTTTAAATGTTAATGAGCTCTGCTGACCACGCCCTTCTCTTCCGTGGAGTGATGGGCAGACTGTAAACATCAGCTGTGAAACTGCCTGACCAGCACATTATTAGGAAAGACCATTCATAAAAACCCTTAAACTCACTTCTTCTGCAAAAGCTGGATCACAAATGATTCACGTGACCAAAAAATTTAAAATGTTAAAAATTTAAATTTAAATAAAAAAAATTCAAAAATGTTCAGTGGGAGGAGTCATAGTAAAGTAGAACTTCATTAAGAACTTCAGCAAGCAACCAATCTTTAAATCGTTTGACAGCACTAACATCGTCTTAATTCAAGTTATGAAAGATTTTAAAAGTAATCTTTGAAAATAAAGTAATCTTTCCATAAATGTATGGTTTGTAAAATAAATCTAAATATTGAGTAAGTTTCCTTTAGGTTTGTCCAAATGAAGTTCTTAGCAGCATTAACATAGTCTTAATTCAAGTTATGAAAGATTTTGAAAGTAATCAGTTAGTATGTTGACATGAACAACAATAATCAAATGATTTGCCTTATTATAATAAAACAATATTATGATTAAGGTATTTATGTGAGTTAATTTTAGAATGTTCCTTTCATGCTCCCGTTTTACACGTGATAGTGTTCAGAAGTGAGTAACCAGTGTGCTATCCCATTAAAACACAAATGTTGAGTCAACATATTAAAGTATATACGCAAGACCAAGTTATGGTTGGAAAACATAGTTTTGGATGTGTATATGCATATGACACACATAAATACCAACACACAAGTTGTTCATTGAACTCAGCACATGCTTTTTCAATTGAGCCCAAGTGTTTCTGGGTCAACTCGTTATTTTTGCATGAATATCATCATGAAGTATGTCTCTCATCTGCTGTCAAACACTAAATGTTTCCCATAACAAGTTTATTAAGTTCATGAAAGGTTTTGTCAAAGTTAGTTCATGTCAGGTTTTCTGTAAAGCCATGGTTTGGGTTCTTAATGGTGTACTTTCTTTGTATTTGTTTGTTATCCTCACTCAGTGCAATTTATCTCTTGTCTGGAGCTTCACCCTTTAGTTTTAAATGATCTCATTCATTTTGTGCATGTAATAATTAATATTGTGTGAATAGATTTGGTTATACTTGTGAGGGATGAATGTGCTCCGAATGATGAAACATGCTGAAAACATCCAGTTGAAGTGGTTGTCACTATTTGAAATCCAAATCATGTTTTACTATAAATCTGACTATCATCAGCTCCCAAAGACCAGTGTGTGAGTGTGTCTTCCTGGAATCTGCCCTTGGTAAATAAACAGCAGCTGGTGCTCATCATAGCACACCCACACCACTCACACACACTATGTTAACACAAAACCATTTCTAGCAAAACTGTTAAGTGTGTTTCTCTTTCTTTCATAATCGTCATCAGTCATTATCACATAAACAGCACATCTGCGTACTGTTTAGCGCTGAACTCTAAAGTTACTCTGATATTTTCAGAGTGTTTTGACTGGGATTAAACACATTTTTCATGTCCACCAAGTTTCTGAGAGTTTAATACACAGCATCGGAATAGAAAGACATCTTTGGCTTCAGCCTTCAGATCTTGCTGACCGTGGTTAATCGAGCACATTTTGAGGCACTGAGAAGATTCCTTTGATTGCTTTATAATGCTCAGCAAAAGTCTTGATTTTATTCTCAGAAACAGTTATTCTCAATTGTCATATTTCTTTGTGGGGGCTTTGAAGGGCTGAAAAAGCAAAGCGGTTTAAAGTCTGGCATGCTGAGGGAGATTTGATCCTGGCCACCTTCTTATGTGCGTGTCTCACCTTTCCCCCCGTGAGACCCCAATCCAAACACATCTGTCTGATCCAGCCTCCAGCTCCAGACCACAACCACTGCAGCCATAACCATAACCATATCCATGGATATGAATAAGGAACTGGATAATTAAATGTTTTATGTGAAATTTAATGGATAAGTGGAATTTAACGTGCAGCCCTGCTTACTATAAAGTTTCTTAATGCGTCAATTTCTTAATATATACACATAGGTGATTCTACAATTGTGGGTACATTAGTTGCCTGAAGTCATTATTTATATATTTTTATCCAAATGGTTATTTTTTTAAATTATTTTAATTTATTAACTATTCTTTACTAACTGTTATGAGTTACAATATGTTGCAGTCCATAACATAATAATTTATTTAAAAAGTGTCTTAAATAGCTGAAAATCATGATAATTTCTTTCTTGTCTGAAATAGTCAGTGTATTAATGTGCAATCATAATATTTTTTAGTATTTTTCTTTTGGCAGTTTTATTTAGTCCTAAATAGTTCCTTAATTCTATCACATTCAATTATTTAAAAGTATACATGCATGAACTCTGAGCAAAACAACCAATCAGAAGACTCAATCTCACTTCTGACATCTTTTAATCCATCATTGACATACTTCCACCGGCATATCAAGAAGTTCGTCCCCTACACATCTTTCAGTTTTGTTTTTTATAACAGGGCTGCAAATGAACCAAACCCACCCAAACTAACTTGAACATAAACACACATAACGGTATTTTCTTTATTTTTCTGTTGTATTGCTTTTAATTCATTATATTTGCTTCAATTCAGTTCTAGCTCCGCCTCTGTGAAATATGCCGCGCCCTTTTTTCACTGTAATTTTTCATTTCGACTCGTGAAATCGGTGATCCATTTAAAAATGTCTTTATGTACGCGCATTAACTCTGGGTAACCAGTAGGAGGTTGATTAAACTAATTCTTATCGGGTGTTTTGGAACCGACATACTCATGTTTGCAGGTTTGGGTCAATTAACCCAGAGGTTATGTTTTACCAAGTGGTAAGTTAACAAAGCTTTCTGGAATATACCGCTGTTACTACAATATCAAAAGGATAACAGAATGTATAACTGATCTCACATTGAGTTATTTAAAGGTCATGTTTTCATTAGTGTCATGCTCCTAGCTTTTATGCCAACAAGTGGAGTTTTGGGTAAATATAAATAAAACTGTCAATTCTGTTACACTATCCCAGGAAGTGACGTAATAAAACTGTCAATTCTGTTACACTATCCCAGGAAGTGACGTGTCAGCGAGACAGACAGACAGATGAGAGCTCCCTTAAGTTAATTTCTTTTTGTCTACTTTCAATCACAAACGCGACGCTGTGATAGTCGGAGATTCCATTGTCCGGTACGTTCGTGCTACTATAGCTAAAGCTAAAGTCCACAAGCACTGTTTTCCTGGCGCTCGCGTTCTTGATGTTTCTGCACAAATACCCGCGATCCTGAAGGAAGGCGAGAGCGTCCTCCCAGATCAATGCGTCATGTCATTAACTTGCATTGGCGAGAACCACTTAACATTTTCTGTACAAAATGTTTAGTCTAGATTAGTGGAAAAACAGAACAAATCAGAAACAGGAGGCAATGAATAAACAAACACTTTAATGAGGTTTCACTCGTGTGCTTTCAGTCTTATTCAGTTTTTAGTATCAGTGGAATATTTTTAGGATCCAAATAAAATTTCATGCTTGAAATTGTTATCAGGGTCATTCTTTACCTTGGTCTCATAAAAATGCATATAAATAGTATGCGAAATAAAACTGAAAACTTGTGCTATTGATAAGCAAAAATGGACTTATATTTGGCATATATGGCATATATCTGACACGCATGTGTTTGATGGGCATATAACAAGCTGTTTGTGCGTGCATACAATATGGTATGAAATTTGTTGCCCTGCTAAAAAAAAACAATATGTATGTTTAGGTAGTTTTTGAAGCTGGGATGCTGGTTTATGATGGCCAGCAAATGCTGTTTTTTCAACAGGGTGGCCTGCATATGATATGCAATTTTACCACATAAAATGCATCTACAGTACCCCATTTGTATAAAAATGTTATTTTGTTCCATATTTCATTAGTAATTAATAGACAGCTTGTGAAATGTATACCTTCCCCTGATAGCACACATACATCTAGGAGAAGTCTATTTTACATCTGTATTTACATCTGCGAGACATATTATTTAGGTTGTTCGCTCATCTGCAATATGTCTATTGGAGGTCTCATTTTTTATGTCAAATAGCTGTCTATTAGATGTCTTTAAGATGTTTACCTCAAGTTACTAACAATGATTGGACAAATACAGCACACATCGAGCAAAGCTAAGCTAGTCATTTTGGTAAAAGCACAGCAAAAATCACACAGAAACTAGAAAGGAAAATAATTCTTAAGTATTGCTTAGTTTAACATCATGTGGGCCACAGTAAGCAACGTTACTTGAAAAATATGACCAAAAAAAGTACTTCCGGCAATACTTTTTTTAAAGAAAGCTGCAGAAAACTACAGTACTGAGAGATTCTCAAATCTGTATTAACTTGGTATCGTTTGGCATCTGTGCAATGGATGTGGATTCTCTGTTGTTTATTTTTCATATTCCAGCGTACAGAGTAAGTGAGATGCTTTACTGAAACAGATACTCAAATCCTGACCTGAAAAAACATTCAAAGCCATTACTTTTCACTGGGAATAAAGGGCAATCTCCTAAATGATTTTGATTTGTGCCACATGAAAAATGCAATGGTTTACTTTGCCGAACCGCTGCATTTTAAAAATCTTCTTGGTCAACAATATTATTTGAATGAACTGTTTTTTGTTTAGTTTGGATCCAAGGAATGCTCAGCTTGGATGAAGCAAATCTTCTGCCCAAAATCATGGTTGATGTGGTTTGGAGGAGTGAAGATTTCAGGAGCCAAAAATACAATTCTTGACTTCTGTTCTCACAGACACTGAAATAGATTTACATTTAATCAGAAACAATAAAACTTGCAAACCTTAAAAGGCTAATGTTTTTTTTTTATTGCATAGAAACACTGTAAAATTATTGTCTTACTGTAAATTATTTATTTTATATATATATATATATATATATGTTTCTATTCTCACTTTTAATAAATATTACTTTGCCTTAATAAACTCTTCATTTGCTGCTTATTAATAGTTAGTAAGGTAGTTGTGAAGTTTATAGTTAATAGTTAGAATTGGTCCCTAAACTGTTACCAGAATAGGAGAATAAATTATTAATTGACTTATAATTTCTTGAAAAAAAAAGTATATTGTATTTATTAATTCATAGTCAAAATACATTTAAAATTTCAAACGTACCAAACCCATGTGCGAAGTTTGGGTAGGTTGGTATACAGTATTAACGCTAAATAATTTAGATATTGAAGATCTGAAGATATTCACAGCAATAAACTGCTTAGAACAAGCTGATTGGTTGATGTTGCATACGTTTTACATTTAAATGGCTGGTTTCTAGAGCATAAAAACCCTCCACCTCCCCAGCTCCACCTGCATAGATCTCCTAAAGGTTATTATATATGCTATCTGTGCAGCAGCAGTGTGTCTTATACTGTCAGCAGCGCATGAATGTATGTATTAGCGGCAGTGAGTTCATATATATTATGTATATAATCTATAACTACAGCAATAACTAATAATAATTTTTTACTTGCTTTAGGAACATTCGCGGAGGTATGACATTTCAGTAATAATGCTTAAAGGTCTAAAGGCTGTAGAAAATTGCAACCACAGACAGAAATAACTGAGATTCCATTTGTGGTCTCATTAAATAGCTGTTGGCGTTTTATGAGCTAGCCAAAAATCTGCTGGAATAAACGTACTCATCAGCATAACGCTCAAACCTTACTTAAAATATGTGTCTCGGAAATTCAGAAACAAAAAAGTGAATCACAGATGATGAATCAGGATCATTTTATTAGAAAAAATCATATCATAATTTCACAAACCATGTCCTGTCTAATTTTTCTTAACGCTGCAGTTCAGAAGACTCCTCGATAATGAGGTAGTGCACCAACAGGTTCATTTTTACATATTGCCTTCAAATTACTTTGCTTGTGCTGTTTAACATTTTCAGTTTTATTGTAAAAAACATGTATAGGAAGACACTGAAGACATTTATTTAGTTGTGCCTTGATCTGTTTTTCTCTTTTCTACGTACAGTAGCAGGCTAAGCCCAAACACAGAACAGTTTACTGAAAGAAAACATGAATCTCATTCTCTGAGACATTTCCATATTAAATCCATTGAGAGACATAAACAGGAGAAAGCAGGAGAGAAACAGACGGGTAAACCAAAAAACAGTCAATCATTAAGACATGGAAAAAAAAATACATAATGACAGGCAAAGATAAAGACAGAAAGAGAGCACCATAAGAGACGCACATCTTCAGTAAGATATCAGAACCAGAGTAGATGTCTGTCTGTCTGTCTGTGTTTTGTCTTATCAGCATTTTTGTTTTGTTTTCCAGTAAAAATATGTTTAAACAAAAATGAGTTCACAATATGTTTAGTCTACATTTCTGAGAATAGGGGACATGGGGGCTAGTTGTCACATAGGGAGGAACTATTCTTTGTGAAAAGGAAGTGCACATTAGCACACTTAGGTCACGCTTTATATCAGGTGGCTTTAACTACTATGCACTTACATCGAAAAATAAGTACTGATTGTGCTGATATAGTATGGGTCGGTTTTAGGGTGTGTTAAGGTGTAAGAGATGGGTCAACAGTGTAATTATAAATGGAATTACAGGAATTATTACAATGTAAAACATGTATGTACACAATAAGTGCATTTTACTAAAAATTAATTTAAATGTAAGTACATAGTAGTTAGGGCCACCTGATATAACATGGGAACCATTCTTAAAAAGAGTACTATTAATGGAAATAATATAGAATATACCTGAATGCCATTAGAATTCAATGTCTTCAAATGCACATTTGCATGACAATTATAATTAAAGATAAAATGTATTATACTTTAAATTTACATTTAGTGCAGTTTTACCCACTTAAGTAGGTCTTAAGTATATGTTACATATTTACTTATGTAATTTTGTTTTTCTCTTTGGTTAAAATGCACGTTGTATATGCTCACAAGCATTTATTGAAATACATTTTATTATTAAGTACATTTAAATCTATTTTTAGTGGATTATCAATTATTATCAACACAACAAAATGAGCATGTTTTTTCTAAAGCATGACTTAAAAAAACAATTTAAACCTAACTTTAAATTTAGTGCACTTTTTAACACACTTAAGTGGTCTTTTATTTGATTTATGTCATCATCTGCGAGTTTGGCATTTTAAAGACATACCCCATACACTACAAGTGCACAGTCAATGGATCAAGTACTTGCATATAACGTATAGTTCTTTTTTTCTGGAAAATAAGACATCCATGCTGATCGACAATGTTTTGCCGTGCATGTATTGTTTCAACTCCAGCGATGTTTAGCACAGCTGCTCTCTGGATCATGATTAATTCTCACCATCGTATTAATGCAGAGCATCCGCACAGTGTGTGTGACTACCTTCTTGCCATTTATCTCCCTATATCAGCATGCCGAGTCTGTGCTAGCGGATCTATATGGGTGTGGAGTGTGTGAGCGTCACACCATGCCGTTCTCCTGACGTGGTTTGTGTGAGCTGACGCTGCTGCTGATCTGAGGACTGTGCAGAGAGGGCGCCAGAGTGCACAGAAACCCAGCCAGCAGTGTCAGCCCCAGACCGCCCCACGCGCTGAACATGGACCAGCCGTACCCATGACTGATGTCCTCCGGCAGGCTGTACAGGTACCTTGGGTACCGCGAGAGCTCAAAGTTAATGCCACCTACACACGTGCACAAGGAAATGATGCAGCAGGTGCCTGTAAAAAGACACAAACAAAACAAGGATATATATTTTGCATACTTTTTATAGTGTACTAGGCTGCAATACTGAGGTGCGGATGCGCAGGAAGTAGTATACATAACCCTGCTTTTTTAACACGCAGTGAAAATGGAATCCATTGTTATTTGCTCTTAGTGTAAATAGCATCCATCGCTTAGAAAATACTGTTATTTAAATAGCAGTGTAAATAGCATCTAACTTGAAAATAGTTGCTTTTTTTGTTCTTGTCGCAGTAATGAGCTGCCATCTGGTGGTGGTTTTCAGTAAGTGCGTCTCACCTCCCATGAGGAAGAGCAGTCCAGCTACATACTGCATCAGCTCGTTGTGTTTCCAGCAGCCCAAAACACCAACGATCCAGCCGAACAGAATGATGGCCACAGCCATCCCGATGAAGCCCGCCGTCATCCGCTGCAGATCTGCCCAACAAAACATGCTTCACTGTGTTCAGTGTGCACCCATACTTCACATTTACATTAGTAGTTTTTGTGCATAATCTCAAACAAACAGCAGTTTCATATGCATTTCATTAAATTAACATGGTTAATATAAATCACACTTATCCGCAATGAGAGGCGGATATCCACATAATCAGAAACGAGGTCAGTACTCAACTGAACATCATTAAACAGGAAATTATCTGGTTTCAGATCTCTCTCCAGACCAAGAGAACAAAGGTGGTTGTCTGCTTAAAACACATTGAAAGGGGGTTAGTCCGGTGGAATCCTGGCAGAGAGAGTTTTGGGCATATTCAGCCCAGGGCAGATACTGGCTCCACTGGTCTTGAGACGTCCGATCTCCTGAATATTTCGCTCCGTCTGGCCATTCGAATGTGGATGGCAACCAGAGGACAAGCTGAAGGTGACACCTAGTAACTAAAAGAATGCTTTACCCGTGAGGTAAATTAGGGTCCTCTATCGAGACAATGTCCTCGGGTAAGTGTCGGAATACATTGTTGAAGAGAGTAGTGGCGGTGTCTAAAGCAGTCAGTAAACCTTTTAATGGTATCAGCTTGCATGATTTGGAGAATCTGTCTACGACAACAAGTATGGTAGTGAAACCATTGGAATTTGGTAAGTCGTAGCAAAATCAATACCTAAATAGGTCCAGGGTCTTTGAGGAATAGGTAGAGGCACCAGCTTGCCCTCTGGTGGTCTAAAAGGTGCACAGACAGAGAACCCCTTGATGTAACATGCAACATCCTGATGCATGCTGGGCCACCAGTATCTGCCTTGGAGGAATGAGAGAGTATGCTGACTACCTGGATGCCCTGATCCCAGAGACATGTGAGCGGACTCCAGAATGTGAAAACGGAGAGGAGTGGGTACATAGACCTTGTCAACGGGACACCCCGGCGAAGCAGGTTCCTCTTGAGTGGCTTGTGCAATTTCCTCATCTGGCCCACTGGATAGGGCACACAAAGACGGCTGGAGGAAGCGCAGTTCAGGTTCTTCATTGACATGCTCTGGAGTGTGAATATGTGACAGGCATCAGCTTTAGTGTTTTTATGACCGGATCAATAAGATAGCTTAAACTGGAATGGACCGGGCTTTCCAGGCATTAAGTCTTCTGGCGTCCTTGAGGTATTGCAGGTTCTTATGGTCTGTAACCACTTCAAATGGGTATTTGGCCCCCTTTAACCAATGCCTCCATTCTTCTAGTGCCAGTTGTATTGCTAACAACTCCTAGTTACCGACATTGTAGTTCTGCGATGCTGGGGATAGTTTCTTAGATAAGAAAGCAGGGGAGGATTACCAGTGCAGCGGGAAGAGTTCCTCCTGACAACACGGAAGTGCATGTACCAAACAATGCTTGAAAATGAGTGACAAACTGATTCAGGGACTGCACATCTGGATTAGATCTGGACTCCACATGGATTCTGCCCACTGCCATGAAAGATGTGGACAGTGCAGCAGAAGAGAAATCCCGGGAAGCAGGTAAGTCTTTGAGTCCTCAATGTGAAGGTAGGTGACAGGCATGGAGCAAATGATAACATTGAGACCAGACACAGAAGGATGAAAGGTGCATAGCTGAATGCAGTAGTGGTAATAGGGAACAGGTGTGTGTAATTAGAAGTCTGCTGACTGAGAATGGGGCTAGTGCACTGGGACACGGCTGGTGGCTCTGTGACAGTAACACTTCATTTTAAGGTTTTGTTACGCATTAAATGTACTAACTATTACAATTATTATTAATTATGCATAATTGCATGGAGTCAACCATATATTAGGTACAGTACATGTATTTAATTAATATGACTTAATATGCATAAGTGTATAATTACACTGCAACAAGGACACCTTAAAATAAAGGGTAACTGTGAAAAACGTACCAATATTACTAAATAAATAAAATTTATTTTAACTCTAGAAACATTGCTGTATTAATTTGGAAAAGAAATCAAACAAATATGTGTATTTGTGTGCAAATATTCAGATATATCCCTATTTGTAATATTAACATTTTCATAAGGATCTGTAATTTAATTACAGCTGTTGTTGTTGTTTTTTTAGTAGACGCAACAGATTACATTTAGTTTGGGTTACACTGTCTTTTAAGGTGTCCTTGTTACACTGTAATTGATGTACTGGATAATATTAATTAACTGCATATACTGTACTTACTTTATGAATAGGGTTATTATGTTTAGGGTTACTCGCATGTAATTATAAATAGTTTATTGTTGTCATATAAACATGCAACAAGGACACCTTAAAATAAAGCATTACCTTTCAAATTAAATTATGTAATTCTGTTACATGTTGCTAGTTACTCCTCAACACAGAGAAAACATGTTAAAGGAACATGCACAAAAATTGCAATAATCAAAGAAACTTATCAAATGTAATAAATTATTTAAGTTTTGTAATATATAGTCTTATCTATATATATAATAAATGTTCCATATTAGTGCAGATTTCATGTTACAAATGTATTAATAAATCATTTAAATTATGCTTTAGTATAAAGTAGCCAATGTTCAGAGATCAAGCGTGATCAAGAGCACAATCATGATTCTTCAAAGATCAGAGCCTGTGAGATTAAAACCAGCCCAAACACAGTTAATATGAAATGATCTGACTTACGGAGAGCATGCCATTCATCTTGTTTGATAGTCTTGGTGATGTTCACTGGCAGATTTCTTGGGATATTCGCTGAGGAATAGTAATACCTCACCGGCGTGCAGCGCTGAAGTAAACCTGAGGAAATTCACAGAAAAAATAGGAAAACTTCAGCCATAATAATGAAGATCAAATGTGACATTTGTGTTTAAAAGTGCATGTAGAGAAGCAGTTTTCACACATTTCACAACAACACATATGCGGGCCCTTAACTTTCCATTATGACTATTATTGTTCTAACTGAACCCTAAACAAACTCAGTCAAGAAAGTCCTGCTGAGATTGACTTTGAGGTCTCAGTGGTGTACATGTACAAATATTTACGACTGAATAATAATAATGGGGGGTGTTCTTTATTATACCTTTATCACCCATGGAAACTTTCTGTTGGAGGTTTCTTTGAAAAATAATATTTACAGTGCAGAGAAAGGTTCTTTAAGTAAGCCATCTCAGCCACATTTTGGAACCATTCTTGTAAAAAAAGAAAGAAAAAAAAAGTACTTTTGTTGTGAAAATATTTCCATTTGGCTATAATTTTTTGGATATAATTTTGCAATACAGTATATACATTTGATTCAGATTTATGTTTTATACTTAGGTAAAGTAAGTGTGTTAAACACTGATTATTTAAAAAAAATGTTTTTCCTATCAGACCCCAAATAAAAGATGAGGATTAATCTTTAAAATCTACTGAATTTTAATTAACTCTATTTATCTTCAGCTAAGCCCCAAAATCTGCATCTCATTGCCCTGAAAGACTGTATAATTTATTACATTAAGGACAGAGATGTTTTGGAAGCTTGTAAATGCATCAGTGCATCAAAGAAAAACATATTTTTTGGATCATTTTTAAAATCTACTTCTGCTTTTGTCATTAGAGCGATCAAAAGGAACTCAAAGAAGAAACAAATACACTGATACACTGAAATTCGAGCTGAAATGTGATGAATGTGTGAAGGTGTTGATGTTAGAGATCAGCACCCTGGATAGCGCCAAATTCATTCAAACATGTTCAGCAAACACATAAATGCTACAGCTGCTCAATATCAGCTTCAGATTTGGCTACTGCTCATATGTGGCCCGTTTAGCATCATCATCTTCACCTTTAAAAATCAGGTCCTCGTTCTCCAGATCGAACCCGTCCCGATGGCATTTCCTCCAGAGTCCGGTCGTGGTGGAGTTGTAGCGGCGGTTGCAGCGTGATTCCATAACGGGCTCAGGGTGCGGGGATTCCCGCAGAGGACTCGCTTTGGGTAGCATCCGCAGTGGGAGGTTCTGGTTGGAGATGTAGATGTACCCTGGGTCGTTTCTCTTGCTGGCGTATTTTTTGCATCGGTCCCGGTGTTTCCGCGCATCTGTTTCGTACCAATAGTCCGTGCTGATGGCCATGGTCAAGAGCCCGATGGAGCAGAAGGCCAGGAAGAGCCCCGACGCCGTTAATATCCACATGATGCCCGCGGACAACAGTCACATCCTCCGCCGAGCCCATATCATCCTAACCCCGACATAACAGGACGATGCACATGCTACTGGAGCTCTAGACAGACATGTTTGTGCCGCTGCTGCTGCTGCTGCTCGCCTGGACTCGGGATGAACCAATGCCGAGACTGGAGACTGCTGATGAAAGCGCTCCGGATTCGTCAGCCGGCAGCTGTTATGCCGCTGTTTCCATAAAGGATATTCGCTCGAATCTAATAAACGTATCCGGGTGATATTACAGTATTTACACACACACACGCACACATATATATATATATTCATATATTCGTGGATAAAAATGCCAAAAAAATTATAATAATGATAATAATAATACATAAACAATAGTATAGGCTAATGTAAAACCTTTGAGATTGTATTGTTATCTTATACACCTGCAAAATGTTGTTAAAGAGCAGTCCCTGCTTTATCAGCATCATAGTAAGAAAAAAATGTTTCATAATTAACTGTAACTTCTCTAAAAAGTGGTCTTACAGACAAAAATTGACAAAACGAAACCGTTTTGACCCTGGAAATCACTTAATATTTGTGTTACATCTCTTTAGTATACCAACAAATCTGGAAAGATGTTAGTTGAAAAGTAATGTCACGTTGTCTAATAATAAAACCAAAAGGGAGCATGTACACAGCACGAAAGTAGCAATGTCTTTACAGACTTTACAGACAATTGTTTGCCCCAAACTATTCTCACAAAGCTGTAAACAGAGAGTATTCCAAATTTAATTCAAATGTTTAAAATTAAATTAAATCCAAATGTAATTTTAGCGAGGTAGAAATAATGCTTCAGTACAGTACATATACTGTACAGGATACTCTTCATTGCCAGATGATGGAGGTAGAGCATCAGTACTGCTGTCTGTGGCATGTTCAGCACTTGCTAACTGCATATTGGATTACTCCCTTAGTTTTTAGCATGACTATCAGAAGTTCTTCATGCTCTGAAGATTGCCATTGAGTACCATGACACTGTGGTCTTCAGTTGTTATTTTTCGTTTCTTGGCTCCAAAAACAACCCTCTTATTTTTAAGAACGATTTATCTCTGTTTAGAGTTCTTATATATAGCCATATGGTTATTAGGAGAAAGTTAACTGCTTTTTTAAAACAATTGAATTAAATTCTTTTTTACATACTTGCTAGCACATAGCACAATATGTATATATATATATATATATATATAGTTTTAAAACCGCTTTAAAGAATAGAATAGAAAAGAATAGTGCTTAATAGTTATCTTATCAAGGAAGCCAAAAACAATGCAAAAGAAAAACCCAGTATAAAATAAGATACAATGAGATACGATAAGTAAGCAGCTCTGGGAGAAACCAACATCCAGTTGGGGAAACCCACCTCACCTGACATGTTTCAACAAATTAATAAAACATGCAGAATTGATAACGAGAAACATCCTCTTTTGGTGACAGACATTTGTTAAGATCTGAAAATAAGTGAGATAAATGCATATGAAGAGTAGCTGTGAAAACAGTGAACCTCAAAACTGGTCGCCTGAAGGTGTGGGTAGAGAAACAGAAGTGTCTTAAATATAAAGTAGATGGGCTAGACCAATACATGATGTATATGTAAGAAAAATGCTATGAAACTGGACAAGTAAGCAGTGGAAAGATGACTGGAATGTACCCGATGTTACAGTAATAGTAATAATCAAAACCCAAATGCATTCACTACTTTATTCGCATCATAATGAGAAAAGAATGTTTCATAAATAACCGTAACTTCTCAGGTGGAAACTCTTGGTCTAACATGGTCTTACAGACAGAGATTATGAGTGAACTGTTTAGATCCTGGAAATTACTATATATTTTGTGTCAAATCTCCTTAATGTAATCTGGCAATAAAAATAAATAAAAAAAAAAAAAATTGATTTCATCTGGAGAGCTTTTATCTATGAAAAGTAATGACATGCTGTCTAAAAAACAACACCAAAAGGGATCATGTACATAGAGAATAGAACAGTGCCCAAGACAGAGCCTTGTTGCACACCATACCTGGTGTTAAGTCAGACAGCTCGTTTACACAAATAAAATGATGTAGTTGACCAGTATATAGATTTTTTTTTTCTGAAGAACTAGGAAATAAAAAGTTCTATGTGGAACTTAATGATGTTCTCCTATGACATCATGCTAAAAAAAAGGATTTTAAACGTTTTTTTGTTTTTTTCGCACTTTGCAACATTTAACAGGTGTTGCCGGTGTTACTGAAAAATTACAAAGAATCTTACTATGTTTGTGAAAGACCTGAAGACGCGAGAAAGTCTGCTCAAACATGTGGATAGTCAGAGTGCAGTGTGGTTATCATGGCTGTAGTGGCTGTAACCTACAGGAAGTTTGTTCACAGAGATAATAACCAAGTCAGCCAGCTGCCATCTCATTTTGTTACGGTCATTTTGTTTGAATCACTCATCATGCCCTGTGATGTGTGTGTATTAGATGTAGGATCTACCTTTAACTTATCTTTAGAGAGGTATGCTTTAATATTTCTGGCAGTAAAGTTATTTTAAAGTGCTTAAATAAAGTACAAAAATGATGCCTGAAAAATAAATAAACTGTTGTTTGTTTGTTTTTCAACAAATGATAGTAACTTATGAACAATAAACATGAATTGTCAACCTCAAGTGGTTAGATTAAACTATTTTCTACATATTTTTTGTTATTCATTTTATGAATTAGGTTCGCAACATTTTTCTCAATAAAATTTGAGAAAAATTGATTTGGGGGAAAACATACACAAATAAAATAAACAAATAAATAAACATAAAAATTAAAACAAAAGATGAACGGAAATAAAATATAAAGACTTCGTTCCCAGTGGTTCTTAACAATTATCCTAAATTTGGAATCACATCTGAATCATTTCTTTTTGGGTGTCACAACTTTTATGCAATATTCAGTTTTATATTGCGACAATCATGTGGTAAACAGGTCATGTACAAAATGCAGGATGCAGTTAAACATGGCATTTTTGGTAAATAAATGTGAATGAGCAACTATAGTAACAGTGATATTGTTACTGGTAATTTTTTAACAAACAAACAGCCTCTAATGCTTTAAAAAAACCATCGGCCTACTTGATTTGACTGTTTGAATATTCTGAAAGGATTTACAGTTTTTCAGTTTGTTTATTGGGTTTCTAGAATCATTCTTACCCAGTGGGCAATTGATTTTGAAAAGATCTCACATTGACAGAAAAATTTACATAAAAAAGCATGTAAATCAGGCTGACATACAAACTACACATGGTGTTGATTTTATGTCATTTGAACAATTTCTATGTGGGAATCACTTCCTGTTTTCCCCCAGTTGCCAGCAGAAGAAATTGCCATCTTAAATGAATTTCAAGTGATGCTACACCATTTTGATCAAGTCTTGACTAATACTTAAGGTGAAATTGATTTCAAGGTGCCTTGATGTCACTAGATACCATTGACAAACCAATAAGTTCATGATTTAAAACTATTTATACAAACAGCACTACACAATGGTGGATTACCTGCAAAACCCTGTCAAAACCCTGTAATTTCCTCAAAAGTAAGTATGTCTTTGAACACATCAGCTCCATCAGAATGACAAGTCCTCGAGTCATTGCTTACAAACAAGATATGAAGCATTACAGTAAATATACAGTATGAAAGTACAGTGCACCTTGTTAAAACACCTGTTCTGTTCACCCAACATTCAGCTGTACCTTTTGACCCACCTTGGCCATTGTAGGCGTAGATATATACTGTATACGTAGATGCCTCATTAAAGACTGTTTATACTTTTATACGTAAGCCGTCCACCATATTTTAGCGGTCTGACTTGGCGTCATTCATTATAGTAATCACTAAATAAGCGAAAGATGTCACAGTCCTGCACAGAATGACTCAACGGTGAACTTACAGTATGGTGAATGACGTCAAGTTCACCTTTCCAACATGGCTGAAGCAGTCCAATGGGGCAACTATATATGATTGTAGGGCAATGATTGAATATATGGTCCGTAACAGTGGCCCTCAATTAGTCAGAAATGTCCCCAGAAATGTCTCCTCCCTATATGTTTACACCTCCAGATCCTCTTTCTGACTTGTTTTCTTGTTATTCTTGCATTGTCAGTTAACACTCTATATGAAGAGTTTATTTGCAAAAACAGATACTGTAACACCCTTTTTTTAATTTTTTAAACATCATGTTGTTTTAGTTAACACTTTTTTTAAGGTGTCGTAATACAGAGTAATTACCAAGTAAGTACTTAATAGTAGCCATTGTACTTACATAAAACAAAAGGTGCTTACGATGTAACTAAGTTATGGAGCAGTTTGCAGTTATGCTGATGAACTGTACTAAGCAGCTGCCGTAACACATATGTAACAGACCGAGTCTGTTACACGGCTACGTCACATGTGTGGTGCGGACTTTATACAACAACACAGACATAAGCTCCTTAAAATAAAGAGTATAAAGACTGTACTTAAGTGTACTTCATGTGTATCTATACTGTACACCTTATCTAGCTGCACCTTAGTTTGAGTGAACCCATTAGTAAACCGACCTTTACTGTGTTATTACAGTAGGTTTTTAACCTAAGAAAAATAACCAGCCCAGTCTCACGGCAATTTGTACTTATTTTGCGAGGTGGCTGATTCGCACGACCTCACTCGTACAAATTCATGACCTACACCTAACACCGGCCCTAAAATAAAAAAATAGTGTAATTTGGCATCAAGAATTGAAGTATGACTGTGACTACCAATCAAAATGCGTGTTTTGTGTTTAAGTTTTTACACCGATCAATCATAATTCATAGAGTTTTATGAGCACATGTGTTCTGTTGCCGATAAGGGTGCAATTTTAGTATACGCTCTGATGGGTCATGCTTCACCGCTATTGTACAAACAACCTATACGGGTATATTAGTTGGAGGACAGGTTGGAAAAAGTGAAGTCGTACAAATTTGGTTAGTTGTTTTTTCACCACGACAGTCAACCATGAAAATTAACGGTTTAAACAAAAATCATATATCGTGAAAAAAGTAAATAGTATGTAAAAAAGAAAACATCTATGAAAATTTTTATTTATACAGTGTTTATTTGTGTACTTCGTGTGTATATACAATACAAGTGTATTACTGTACATGTGAAGTGAAATCTTGTTACCCTTGTCAGTTACTTTACATTTCATATTTGTGTATTACCACAAACACACAAAAACAAGAAATAACATTCATGGAGAAAAAAAATATTTTGGTGGACATCCTGTCGCTCACTGTCTGTTACTTGCATCCCCTGCAATGATCAGCTGTGATGTCCTCACACTTACTAATATACCCAGAAAGTATAATAGTATAAAATCAAATATCTAATTTGTGTGTGTGTGCTTTCCTCTGCTGTAGACTCAGTCAGTTAAAGAGCTCCTCGGGACTGTTGTGCAACAGAGACAGCGCTAGTGTGTGTGTGTGTGTGTGTGTGTGTGAGAGAGAAAGAGAGAGAGAGAGAGAGAGAGTGCGTGTGTGTGTGTGTGTGTGTGCAGATGTAACGGACTTCCTGTGGTGCCTGAAAATACCCTGCAATGCACTATTGGGAAAACATGAGAACACATAGAGACTGTCAAAACCCTTGTGTTCCCGCTCAGGAGTCACAATGCGCTGGTCAGCTATATTAAATAACAGTCCTAGCGCATTAACAAATCAGAAGCAAACTTTCAAGAGGACTTGGAGACGTCTGATTTATCCTTGTTAACCTCATCACGCTCATGTTACGCAGTTCGAATCTCCATTAAAGGGATTTTTTTTTAATCCAAAAATAAAAGACTTGCAGAGTACTCAACTCCAGAAAAGAGATGACATTACACAAGTGTCCATAAAAGTATCTCACATTCAGATTTTGGGGAAGTGAATGTGAAAGCTCCAAACTTCCCCATTTACTTTGTGTGTGTGTGTGTGTGTGTGTTTGCGTGTGTGTGTGTGTGTGTGTTTGTGTGTGTTTGCGTGTGTTTGCGTGTTTATGGAGTGTTTTCAATAAGTTTGTCACATATTTAAAGCATTCTATTTAAAATAGATGATAGACTGAAAAAAAACAAAAACAATTATGTAGAAAATAATAATTTTAACTGATACTGCCAGTAAGTGCTTACAAATAATTACAAATGAATGCCAAGTAACAAATAAATATGGCATTTTAAAGTAGAACATCTAAAATAGTATTTTCTTGCTAAATATACTTCCATAGCCATAGGGGGAAAAAGAAGGGTATACAGATAGATAGATAGATAGATAGATAGATAGATAGATAGATAGATAGATAAATAGATAGATAGATAGATAGATAGATA
>JAUCMT010000059.1:13338378-13352229 GCA_032357475.1 Enteromius thamalakanensis
AATATTATATTTCGACTTTATTCTCGTAGTATTTCGACTTTAATCTCGTAACATTACGACTTTATTCTCGTAGTTTCGACTATCTCGTAACATTACGACTTTATTCTCATAGTCTCGACTTTAATCTCGTAACATTACGACTTTGTTCTCGTAGTTTCGACTTTCTCGTAACATTACGACTTTATTCTCATAGTTTTAGATTTTTTTTTTTTTGGGGGGGTGGCATTAAAGCTCCGTTGTACATTTGTTAATATTTATGGAATTTTTTTAATTATTACTTTTGTCATATTAAAGTAATTTTTGTGACTATTGTGAGTTTTTCCTTTCATTGACCGAAGGGTACCAATAATTTTGTCCACGTCTGTAGGTGGGGCGGCATTGTTTTAGTGTGCTTGCTTCAGAGGAACACAGAAGATATATGTACAAAAGTTACAGAGTTTGTTAATCCACAGTAAAATGTGCGTGTATTTCTTTTCTATGATGAAATGTTTGGAAGTCTGAAGTCTGAGAGTCTGACCTTGCTGGGCTTTCTCGACTGAGTAGTTGGCGTCCTGCAGAAGTTTGGCAATAACAGACTCAATGTCCTCGCCGACATATCCCGCCTGTGTCAGCGTGGTACAGTCACAGATGGCGAAGGGCACATCCAAACATTTAGCCAAAGTCTGGGCCAGCAGGGTTTTACCTACAAATGTGAACAACATCATGTCAAAAGATTTCAAAATAAAATGTTTCATGTGAACATTTCATAAAATATTTTGTACTATGTTGTACTAATGTAACAATAGTTTTGTTGTTTTTTTTATCATAGAGATGAGAGTATGATCACCTTTTTAATGATCTGACTTTAATAAAAGTGAATAAGCATAATTAATATAAAAAATAATAACAATAATACAAATAAATAAATAATCCTAAAAATATCCTAAAATGTTTAACTGCACAAATTATGTAAATGTCTGGGTAACATTTTGACCAAAAATCTAAATAAAAATAAAAAGATAAGCACATTTCTCCTCAGATTGTCATTATTGTGAATTTTTTTTTTTTCCATCATCATTACCACAAATAATTTGCTAAATTGTAATGCTAATTGATTTATGTTATTATTAGTAGCTTTTTAATAAAACTTCATATTTGTTGATGAATAAAAGCCATTGAAGCTTAGGTAGCTGGTCATGTAAACTGTAAACGACAGACCCTCATATCTTTGGGACGCCAAGAAAGAATACACCAAACATTATTCAAACTGGCCACCGGTTGGTGCTATAAAGAGTTCTGTGGAAATCCTGTGCTAACCTGATCCAGTAGGTCCCAGCAACACGATGTTGCTCTTTTCCAGCTTAATATCAGCGTGGGTGGAGTCAAGCACGTCCCTGCCCCTCTTGTCTTGAGGAGCTTGCTGATTGGTCTGCTGCTGAACAGACGCCCCCAGAGCGTTGCCATGGGGACTGATGCCAGCGATCTGAAGCAGCTCTGCGAAAACACCACACCACAAGAATTAGGCAGCCGCTTTTGCCCAAATGGGAAATAACCAAACACAGATTCTTAGCTTTTGGTTTTTTTGATCAACATTTGTAACTATTGTTTTTAACCACTTTTACACATGAGCTTACTCATATGTTCATTTCACATCTCAGGATCTAAGTTGGGCTAGCGGTCACTATTACGCAAGTCAGAATTATGTCATCAGTACGGCCTAGTTTCCAAACCCTGTCCAGTATGATCCTGTTGGACCAAGTTCAGACTATAAATAAGAAGCAAACAGACAGAAGCCCCAGTGTGAAAGCTGAATGGCCAGAGACCATGAGAGCTGTGACTAGGGCATTGTGCCACTTTATCCAACTTTATGGAGGTCAGCAATGAACTCGACTGATCCTGAAGTGCCCCGTACTCATGCGCAGATGGCTAATGTGTGTAAACATGGAGTCATGTTGTGTCTGTACATTTCGCCGTGTGCACAACAAAGCAATCCAGAGCATGTGAGACTGAAACGCACAAAACAATCACTTACTTGTAAACCTGTATTCATCTTCGCGTCTTCTGATCTCTAACTCTGCAGAGAAGAGTACGGTAAACTTAGCATGATGAGCACAGCTAACATGACAGTGAGAGTTGTGTAACAGTGACAGCAGGCCAAAGTTCAGATGATGACTCCCTTTAGGTGCCCTGGACAACTTAAAATACAGAGCAACGAATGAGCTGAAGAACAGGGCATTTAACTGACGTAAACTAGAACTAAAAAAATTGTATTTGAAAGGATGCGTTAAGTAACTAGATTACAAAAAAATATCGAGGCAAATGCCTCTGCCTTGAAGTCTCTATTAATTTTAAAGTTCATGTAACGATTTTTTGCAACGATTTTTGCATTACGGTGACAATGCACTTACGCTTACGTCACCCTCAAAAGCAGTAGACGACGGCGGTTTTGATTTGAGGGTGCGAGCTGCGTAATGAAAGGGAGCAATAACAATGGCGATGAGCAAAGAGACCAAATAAACAGGAAAAAACGACAAAAGTGTCATACTCAGAGACCGGAGGAGGGCCGTCATCGAGACCAGGTAATTTCAGTGTAGCATTAAATCAATGCGATCGTAAATCGAGATGGGGGCTGTTAAATAATACGTTAATTGTGAAAAGGATAAAGCACAACTGGCAGTGCACAACGGATGTGGAGGGGCTGTTACCACACCGCCGCCGGAAATCATGCATTTTAAATGTAAGCATGGCGGCGAGAGGCGGCGCGGCACGTCATGGACTGAGCGTCGAGGAGAGTTGAAATTAGTGTTGGGCGATGTCGACCAATTTGGCATCGTATGATGTCTAATGTGAAACATCGCAATGGACGATGGTATCGTCGTCGTCATAGGTGGCGGGGGGGGTTAGTTGTAACTAAAACACCAAGCCCCGCCCGACGACTGACAACCCAGTGTTCGCACGAGCAGGTGAGAGAGGATTGAGCGCAGGAGTGATTTGATTTGAGCTCGCGGCTCCGTTTCTTCCCATGTACATCTGTTTTCCTGTCGCGGAAATGATTTACCGCGCCCGCCAGCATCAGTGGTGCGCTCGCTTATTAATGGCATAGATTTGCCGCCATAAATTAAGTGTGTTTTTAGCAAGCTGCTGCTGCTGCGGCAGGGTGGAGCATCGCGATGTCTATCGGCCATCAGCGATGGATGATGGCATCGTCTATCAACCCAACCCTATTGAAATTAAATTTATGGTAATGAGCTATAATGTGGTTTGGTGGCAGCATGTCAGAATGCAAAAGTCCACCGCTTGGGCAGGACAGTGTGAACGCACAGTTACACTACAATGTTACCTTAATATTTATCAGCTTATAACATGGCTAGTTATCAAAGCAATGAGTTTACGGTCGATAAAAGTTGTGCACGGCTTTTACGATTAAACATACGTTATACTTTTTTCAATACCATGGCTTGGATGAATACTTGATACAGGTGTGGTCATTTTAGTTTGATTGCAATTAATAGTGTTTATAAATGCACAGCCATGAACTTACTGTATGATTATATTTTACCTAATATTTTAATATTAATATAAAAAATAAAAGATATCATAAATAAATAAATTTGAGTTTTTTAGTTGTTTTTCTTCTCAAAAATAGAAACCAATTCATTGCTCATTTTAAGAGACCTGTCTTATTTTCTCATGCATATTTAATATTACGCTTTAATGAAGCAAAAATGTTTTATCCGATTACTCGATTAATCAAAGAAATTTTCAGAAGAATACTCGATTACTAAACTATTCCATAGCTGCAGCCCTAGTCAAACAGATTTAAATTATCAGAGTAAACCTTTTCTCTTGTTAAAAAAAAAATCCACTATGCTATTTTTAGAACTTTCTCATGATAAAACAATAAACAATAAATAAGGACGAAACGCCATGATTTTATCCAAACCTCTGGGAGAGAGGGAGTTCTGTTTGTCCGTTTCCGCTTGCTGTCGGCCTGTTGCTGGGAGGTTGTTGTAGATCCGTTTGTAATGATTATAGACGGCGACAGCCAACACTTTCTTGGCGTATGACTGGCCAACAACATATTTGTCGAGGTAGGCATAAATCTAAAGAGGCCGAGACAACAAACGCCCATGTGAGAGATGTTTACGGTGTTGTCCCAGAGTTCTAATTACACAAAGATTAGTTTAATGTAATAAAGTCTGTATGGTGTGATGGAATGATACCTTTTTAGGAGGTGGAGGGGGTTTCTGAGCTAATGCGAATTTGACATGTTCAGAGCTCTCCGCCTCCTTATTCAAACCCTTCTTAGAGTCGCTCTCAGACAGAACCACAAAGAAATGATGGCACTTTTCACATTTCACAAACCGTGTGGAGGCTGTATGGAGCAAACACAAGACAGTTGGTCAGGTAATGGAATAAAGTTACTACAGTAGACACGACTCTTTAAGGTAGACGCCAGAACCAGCCACTACACGAACAGAACCATCTTGGAAGATGAACATCTATAGAAAACATAGTTTGAGCAGTTAACATGAACATCACTACTCTTACATGTTCTCTTAAGTTGAACATCACTACTCTTTATATTCATTCTAATATGTTTATTTTTATATTCTACATGACACAATTGTATAAATTTCCCCAAATTTCAAATTGATTGCAATAAATTCCCAAAAATTCCTGTAAATTCCCATGAATTCCTGGTAAGTTTCAAATTTTGAACATTTCCAAAAATTCCCAGGGAAAGTTTCTGGAAATGTTCCACCCCTTTGCAACCCTAATTCATACTCATGTAATTTATTTGCTAAATGAATATATTTAATTTACACGCATGTGTTTGTATTTCTAAATAGCACATAGATGTGTTAAATAAAACTTTTTGAAATTAATAATTTAATAGCACTAGAAATTATAATGCAAACAGATAAAAAATAGTTCATACTTTGTAATTATGTTTTATAAAAAACAAATAGAAGGTATTTAACTTAACACAAATGCAACATCTTTTTTAATGGTTATTAACAACTGAAAAATAAATAAATAAACATTTGTATTCGCTGGCCAAATGAAAGTCATGGTTAACAAAATTAAGTGGGTGCAAAAAACATGTTAATAATTAATTATTAATTAAATTTGTATCATGAACTATTAATAATAATTACTTTTTTATTTACATTTACATTTAAGTCTTGACTTACAAACGATATATATATTATATTCATAAAATAACTAATTAAAAATAAATTAATAAATATAACAAGCAAAATATCGTAAGTTCGTGTATAGGGGAAACCTTATTACTTTTTACTTACTTTTAGAAATTAAAAAAAAAAAAAGGTTATATGTATGTGTATAAAAACAGCTGAACAAAAGTGACTGGTAGTTATTATGAAGGTATTTATTTCTTTACTAAAATCGGAGAAAAATACTTACACACAAAAGTCTCCACGTGTGTACAAGGATCTCCACATTTCGGGCATCTCAGCTGACCGCCACCTTTCCCTGAGCCTCCAGCGCCTGACGCCCGCTTTCCACCCGCCTCACCTACACCCTTCTGCAAAACAGCTCCATCAGTAGCGGTCATCACACAACCAGTGGAAACGTAAAAAAAAACACAGAAGAGTACCTTTCCTCCATCGCTGTCTCTGGGTGTGCTGTCTTTAGAGGCAAAGCACACTGCCGTCTGTGAAAACGCTCTCGCGTGCACAAACGGAGCGAGATGGACTTCATCACAAACCACTCTAGCGTGGCTGAAGAGCTGAAGATGTGAGCGAGAGAAACCTGCCGGGAAACAACACACACAGCATATCACCGAACAACTAAACCGCTTTACTTACATTTCGGCCGGAAGCAAGGTTTAAAGTCTTAGACATGTCACCCATTTACTGCAGAACATCCACAGCTACATGATGATTTTTGGGTGAACTGTTCCTTTAAGTATTTCTGTAACAAGTACTCTTTTAAAAGTATGCTTCAACAGTTTAAAAAAACAGTGTGAATATGACAACCCCCTCCACATTAACATAAACAGCAACAGTTGTCTTCCTCACTAAACACTACTAATAATGCAATGTAAACATTGGGCTCAATGAATTTATGAAATACACTGTCTGCCAGCTTATATTACATAAATATATATTATATAGTATTGTATCTGTTTATATTCTGCCAGCTTTGTGGGCATGTTGCAACTTTCAAGCATACCAATGATATTTCACATAATAAATTCAATCTGTTAGCATCTGATCGCTTTTTGGAAAACAAATACTGCAATTCATGGGGGATTTATTTGACACAGCCTTCCACTGAGGATTTTTTAAAGACTAAAACCTCCTTAGTTGAAGATAGCAAGCCCTAAAAACGAAACGAAAGCTGGGAAACAAAACCTGTCAGCGGTTTATGAGTATTTATGACGTGTTGATGTTTCGCTCACCTTTATGGACAGACTTTATTATAACCCTCGCTGCAGGTCCGCAAGAACAGGACATATTGAAAACCAGATCTGAGGAGAACAATTATGAAAGTCCATATTGAATTCCAGTATATTTTACAGAGTGTAGCGCTGTGTTAAAGCGCTGACCCGAAAGGCACTAAAGTTGTTGGTAACTGTCACATATATGATGTAATCTGAGAAAACTGCATGTTTGAACTTCACGAGTAACGCTGTAGCGCTCGACTGCACATGCGCCGCTGAGAATGATGGCAGATACATAACTTACAGAGTTTCCTCCAGAGCGGATGAGTCTTCCGGTAACCGGCTCTAATAACGGCAGGATCCGACCGCAATCGGGTTCATGCCAGCGTCAGTGTCCGCTGCTCTCAGAAGCGATGTTAGGTGAAGTTTAGCGCTGGTCGGTGTGATATAACCTCTGCTGTCACCAAGTGGGTCAGCGTGACGTACAAGGCCAGATAGACCTCTGTTTGTGTCACGTGACGCTGGAGGGAGGGGACGGCGAACCTCATTGGCTGTTTCCTGTCAGACAAGGGGCGCTTGTTGTCAGGCCTTTCAAAGAAATATCGGCAGAAACAATAATCCACACCAACATCAAATAAATGTACCAGAGAATATATTGAATTAAAACAAGTGAAGAGTTAAAAAAAACTTCAGGGCAGCTAAGCTCCACCCCCTTCAAGTCGGAACACATGACTCTTCTTCTAGGGCTGTTCTGTTTCGGCTGAAAAACATCACAGCGCCGCGTTTGTTCTGGAGTTTTAATGTAGAGCATTTCTTGATTATTTATTACTATATTATTATTTGTAGTAATATTTAAAAGTAATAACATTAGAACCTAATATAAATGATGTTTGTATAAAAATGTATTTTGTTATATATTTGTTCTTGATTTTTAAACCCGATCTTTAATATTGTTACCGTCACTTTAAATCATTATTATTTGGTTGTAATAACAATGATATCACTATTTAATATCCTTTATATTTGTATTCATTATTTTAAAATATTACGTTATATTTTATAGCATTTTAACATATTTATATCAGAAAAGGGAAAAAAAGATGAAAAAAGTAAGTTATCATACAAAATGACAAAACTTTATTAAAATATACTTGGCATGCAGCATATAAATCATCAAAAGTAATTGCATTTCAACAAAATTACAATAATGGTCTTATTTATATAAAAAATATGATCATAGCATTTTTATCTATGGCTTGTTCTCCAGTTATATTTTGCTGTGCTTGACTTGCTAAACAAACAAAAAACAAGTCTTATTGTGGGCGCTGAAAATAGTGATTGTAATTCACAAAAGGTGTATTAGCTTATAGCTCAGAAATCAGAATCGATAATGTCATTTTCAAACAATTAACACAGATTTAATACATATACTTCATCGTCAGTTCTGGAATTTGACATATTTGCATGTGTCATTCATATTATACCAGCATTAATGTGGGAGATCCTTTAAAAAGTGCAAGATTTCATAATCTTAATTTTTTTTCATGTCAGTCTATCTGTTGATTTACTGTGCGGCCATGATGCTAACAGCAGTAGCAACTGTTGTATCACAGTGAAAACTAAACATGACATCTGCATAAGAGGTATTAGAGATCTTTTTGATAGACCATGGCTTTCTGCTCAGTTCTTATGGCTTCTTGAATCAATACAGTACTATAAAACATTAAAGCAAACTCAGTTATTCTGTCTAATCCAAACAAATCAATGCATATGAGATGTAATGAAAATAAATGTTTCCCTGGGCTATATAAAAGAATCTGACGCTAACTGCATTTTCACACGGGTCCCTTTTTCAAAACAGTAAAGGTTCGGTCACATTAACTGACGCTCTTTCTGAAACCTGCTTCCTTCTGTGAGCGCAGCTTCCTCCTGAACAGTAGACAATGGAACTTTTTTTCACTTTTTTCCATTCTAAGCTGACGTGTGAGGGGAAATGAAGAGGATGATCAGTTGTGGAGAGTTTCTCTCATTCTGCTGCTGATCTTTGCTCGTAGCTCACAGTGTCTGGTCAGATCCCTGACCTCCAGAGGAAGTGAACTGTTCCACACCGTCAGGACCGAATCCTCAGCTGAGGCTAGCACGAACACGGAAAACAAATATTAATATTTGAAAGGCTCAGAAGCACATGTTCCTCGTTCTTTTGTGAAAAAAAAAGTTACTTCATGCAAAGAATTGACCGTTATCTAAATGATTTAGTCATATTACTGAAATAATGCAAACGATATCATTACAACTTAAAAATAATAGATGCTACAACTCCTTTAAAATTGAATATGCATGTATTCACAGCGTTCGTACCTTGTGTTTTGATCTGGTCTTGTGACATGCGTTTGCGTCTACCCAGTACTAGAACAACGTTCTTTCGGGTGAGTGTGTCTGCAAAAGAACATCATCAAAAGATAACAAATGAATATTTCTGTAGGAAGTTAGTTAAAACACACAAAAGCCTTTTAAAGTGTATATTAAATTAATACTTATTACAAAATAATATACTTTACATGAACATTAACTGACTGTAATGTTTTCAGATATGTAACTGCATGTTGGTTGCAATGCATTATAGTTTAAATTTATATTAAATGCAACTTTTGAGTGCTCTTTGACCCACTAAAGTAGAAAGTAGTAGGAAGTAAATACACCTTATAAGTCAAACGTGAATGCCATTTCTACACAATTCAGTGCATTTCAAATATTTTAACCAGAAAACAACCAGAAAGTATATAAAAAATAGTGCAAGTCCAAAAGAGGCCCAGTGAGTGCCAGCGATTTCTTTTGACAAGTGTATTAAGAATCACAGCCATGAAAGTGAATATAGGAAAGTGTACCTAGCAGAACAGAGCCCATGCAGCGGACGGAGTGGCAGTGAAGGCTGATGGTCTGCAGGAGCTGACAGCTGGAGACTTCCACCAACAGAATGCATCCTGCTTTGGTCCCAATCCACAGAGTACCGCTGTGCTGGACCAACAGAGATTTAACAGTCGCCTCATTCTGGACTTTCGGCTCTTTGGTGGGACTTAATCTGTTGTGGATCAGAAGGGTTAGGAAGTTAGGGTCAACCGACTACTACCATCTGTCTTGGGTGATCTTTTCACAAAGGGTCAACTTATACTTATCATACTTAGTCTCAAATAAAGATTCTCTGATTTCATAAAACGTGCGTATATATATATATAAAAGAAAAAACAAGTCGAGGAGCTGCAGCTCACATATGAATGTTTCATACAGAACATTAACTATCATTTCAGTCAAACTCCTGTAACAAATAAACTTTAGATGTGCTTACATCAGTGCACCTCTATGCTGATATGAAACAAATCCAAGATCTTTTAAGTTGTTGATTTTTCTTAACAGACGTTCGTGGACAAAATATCATTGTTTTGTTGCGATGGGTGATTGACAGGCAGGTCAGATAAGCATTAACACCACACATGCATTTCATTTTGGACACTTTTGTATTTAGTGGCAAAAGCATGTGATCAGATGATCTGAAACGAATGTTAATAACAAGTGTAAATGGGGTCAATGTGTGTGAGTGTGTGCAACTTCACCCGAGCAACTGTGCACAGTCAATGAGGTCCATCATCCTCTCAGTCTTCTTATCCCAGACCTCCACGGTGTGAGCGTCCCGTTTACTTACATACACATGTTTGTCCACTGCTAACAGTGATATGCAAGGAATACTGCTGATTAGACCTTGCTGCCTAAACAAACAAACAAACAGATAAACATGCTTAAGCACTGAAAAACATCACTGACACATTCTGTGTAACAAGCTATCTTACTAAACTTGTCTTCTGTCTTCTTCAATCTACTCTCTCTGGTCTGGACATCACAAAAACTGAATGTCGCATTCTGAGTATTACTTCACGGGCAAAATACCATCAGAAAACCACTGGGGGTGCCTCAGGGTTCGGTGATTGGCCCAAAATTGGTCAAAACCAGTCGTAAGTGTTAATTTTCTGAAATTAAGATTTATAGATGATCTGAAAGCTTCTCATTGATGTATGATTTGGATGGATAGGGCGATATATGACAACTATATGAGTATCTGGAGGGTACAGAAAAATCAAAAATTATGTTTGAATATATTTTCGGTATGAAATTGACTAAATACCTTCATGGAATATGATCTTTACTTACTATCAGAGGATTTTTGGCAAAAAAAAAAAAAAATCAATAATTTTGCTACAAATATACCCCAGCGACTTAAAACTGGTTTTGTAGTCCAGGGTCACATATATACACAGTCTCACTGGACCCAATGATAAAGTGCATTATCTGTGCAGATTATAATCATAATAACTTGTCTTTCTGAGTTTATATTGTGGATTCATCAGACTGGATGAGTATGAGCATGTATCTCTTCCTGTCTTATCTGTCATGATGCTTGAACACTAATGTTATATAGGTGCCAAGTACACCACATGACCAACCTGTAAACAACCCCTTCTATAAATCAAGTATATTTCAGATGAACACATAACTACCGTGTACAGTACATCAAATCAAGTCTACAGTATGACCATGTAATAACATCAGACAAATGTTTTTAGTGAATGCTACTTTTCTGTTGTGACATGTCAAGTGCCCAAGGTTAGTTTGGTACTGGAAAAACCTGAAAAGTACGCACAAAGATCACACCTAAACATGTATGGGATGAACTTGAAAGTTCTTATGTTTTACCGCTGAACTATTGAGAGGACCATCCATTAACATCCGGTTGAGAACCATTAGGGTCTGAAATTAGCTTCTGCATTAGGGGTAATTTTAACTGATTTACAGTTTGTTTGTTTTTATTTTCATTAGGATAATGATTGGCCATTATTAAGTCCAACAGAAATGTGTGTTGTATATAATGCTCAACTCAAAAGATAAGATATCAGTCACCTCCTTCAAGTCTACAGTATATAAATGAAAAGACTATGGGGCCAAACACAGAACCCTGAGGCACCCCCAGTGCTAATGGAGCAAGAGCATTTTTTGCTACCTTATTTTGAAAGTCCCTGTTAATTGTATGACCCAGTATATAAATATAATGGTGATTTGTTTTAAAAGAACAGATAAAGTTATGCTTGTCTTTAGCGGTGTTAGTGTTACTCACAGGTACAGCAGTTTGGGTTTGGTGTCTATGCTTCTACAGATGTCGTATTCCACTGTGAGAGAGAACACCCTGCTGCCACAGGCAGCCCACAACTCTTTGCGCTCCTGACTTTGGCTGAATGGACCAAGACACATCAAAGGAGTGTTCACATCACCAACCTGCAGTGTTTTTACTGGACCACCATTCTTCACCTGCAGTCAAAAACACATCAAACATGTCAGGCATCTGAGTTAATACAGTTCTGTTTTATACAAACCTGAGAGAATGCTACAGTTATTTATTATTGTATTATATAATTATAATTTTAGTATTTATTATATTATTATTTCCACCAAGGCTGCATGTATTTGCGTGTGCAAAAAAATAATCATTCTCTATAGATGGAAAGAGTGTGAGATAGAAATTAATATAATGCTAATAAGCAAATAGCAATATTTTTAAATGTTATGTTGTGTATTGTTATTTTTGATCAGTTTAATGCATTATTTAAAAATAAAAAGTAATCATTTCTTTCCAAAAAACTCTTACTGGTCCTAGATTAATACATATTTTAACCTCAGTCTACACAATCAATTACAGTGCTAGGCAATTTGGTAACACTTTATTTCGATAGTCCACTATCTTTTACTTACATTCTTTTTACAATAAGTAACTTTGCAACTACAGTATGTCATCTAGCAGTCATTAGAATATTAATATCTGTTTAATAACTTTTAACACTTTATTCTAACATACAACAAACTCACAGAAACTTTGTAACAACATGTCAACTACACGTCTACTAACCCTAAACCTACCCTATTAGTCTACCCTGAGAGTTAGTTGACATGTAGTTACAAAATTACTTCTAGTTAGTAGAAAGTCTAAAATGAATTATCAAAATAAAGTGTAATCAACAAGTTCATAATTCAATGTCAATTGAAAAAAGCCTTGGTCTATTTTAAAGTGCAACCGTATTAACTGCACAGTAAATACAAAAAAATAATGATTAAAATAATAAATAATGATTTAAAAAGCTTTACCTCCAAAATCGAATCTTCATAAATGACTAACGATCCATCTGCTGTCCCGACCAAAAGGTAATTTTTAAAGTGTCTGAAAAATGTAAACATTACTCTGTCATCTAAACATCGAAGTAGCCGTTCCACTCTTTGCTCAGAAATGTACATGTAATCACCTGTGAGTGTGAAAGTATAGTGATGTCACAGAGTCCTTCACACTCTTCAGGCAGTGCAGAACCTCTGCATTCACAGTATCCACGATGAAGAGTGAACCTGACTGTGTACCAGCAACTAGCCAATCACTGCATGACCCTGGAGCTCTGACGATCACCATGCAGAGGATAGGACTGCTGTCAATCTCCTAAAAGAGGGCGGGAACACTGTTAACTGAACTGTTAAATAAACAGCAGTCAATGAATTAATTCCTCAAAGATTGTGGCTGAACTGGATGGCAAGTATCTGAAAACTCAAACTTAAATAGTCGTACTTGTTTAGATGAAATAGCATATTACAGTCTTAAATTCATACCTGGCTCAAGCTTCCCCCTGTCTCCAGATCCAATGATGTCACGCACCCCATTTTCTGGCTGGAACTGCCACCTCCAATCCACACACAAGTATTTTTACCTCCGTTTGCGCCGCCGCTGGCACCAGAGACAGTGAAACACTCACCAGGGAAACTCATCAAGGTCAGCTCCCGCATCAGACAAAGCATCTCTACAGAATTCAGACGATCAAACACCTAAAACACACACACACACAGACATAAAATGTTTACACAGAAATCCAGAGGTGAATCTTTCTAAAATGTAATAAGCTAGCAATCAGCTAGAATCAGATGTAATCAGACTAACCTGAGCAGATGTAGGCCTGTCCTGTGGGTTTTCTCTCAAACATTCCCTCATCAAAGACTCAAACCCTGGCCACGGAGAACAGCCGTAATACTTAACTGGATCTAGATCAGTGGTTATGAAGAGAGTCATTAATGTTATTATATATTAATATAGAAATCAAACGTAACTAAATGTGTACAAAAAAAAAATCATACATGTTTGGATTTTATGTAATATCACTGAATCAAATATTGAACAATATACAGTATATATATAAATATGTATTAGGGCTGTCAAAAATAACGCATTAACGGCTGTAATTAATTTTTGTCGTTAATTACGTTAATTTTTTTAACGCATTTCACGCATGCGCGGTGTGACGAATAATTTGTCAGGAAAGTGGGACAACAATTACCTCGGAGTAACTGCATATTGCATCAGTGACACGTGGGAACTGAATTCT
>JAUCMT010000059.1:13366936-13380918 GCA_032357475.1 Enteromius thamalakanensis
ACAAACAGGAAGTTAATATCACCAACCATTCCCATTTTATTAAGGTGTATCCATATAAATGGCCCACCCTGTATATACCATCTTAGATACTAAAAGAGGTGCTTCCAGAAGTCATAGATTCTCATCTGAATATTGTTTATTCATCAGTGTTATTAGGATATGTCCCAAAAACCTTCACACTTGCTGTCATAAGATCCTATCGATTTAGTTACAGACCTAAATCTGCACTTTCTGTCAGATATACAAAATAGTGGTATTCTAAAAGTTATTATACTTACAACAATGTTCTTTCTTTGAAGAAAAATGCTATCTGTGAAGGTTTCCAGTCTAGATTTAGACTGTATTATAGTACTGAGAATGCTCTCACCAAAGTTACAAATGAGAATTCTTATCATCTGATCATGGTTTTATCTTTCTATTAGTGCTACTGAAACTTTGAAACTATGAGCCACAACATTCTTCTGAATAGACTAAAAAATCATGCTGGCATTAGCGGAATTGCATTGGCATGGATAAATCGTACTTATTTAACTGTCATCAGTTCTTAGAAAAGAATGCAGAGGTATCAAATTGATGACAAGTGAAATATGGAGTACCTCAAGGCTCAGTACTAGGGCCGTTACTTTTCATGATTTACATGTTAGCTTTCACTGTTATGCTGATTATTCTCATATCTATATTTCTGGCCGGATGAAACATACCAATTTGCAAAACTATTGGAATGCATAGCTGGTTAAAGAAAAAAAATGGACAACTTTTAATTTACTATGGCTAAATTTACGAAAAAACAAAAGGTGTTAATTATTGGACCAAAAACCTTATAAACTGGAAAAAAAGTTTAATTAAGAGTTTTTATGATAAAAGGGAACACAAGACATATGTGGATTGCTTAATGCATATTGTGACACTCTTAAATGCTTTTTATGTGTAGTGGTGCTATTCTACCACCTATACACCTACAGTAGGATGACTTGAGGGTGTACAAATTTCAAATTTCTACAATTGTAAACTTCTAATTTTCATTTTTGTGTGAACTATTCCTGCGAAAGATGAGACATAAACCCCCAGTTTCACAGACAAGGCTTAAACTAGCCCCAGACTAAATTGCATGTTTGAGCCGTCTCAGATATATCTTAAAACACGTCAGTATCATTGTTCTCTGTTAAGATGCACATCTGTAATATTTTCTTATAAGGCATTTTTGTAAAAGTTTCTTAAATATCTTAATTAACTAATGCCTAGTCCTGGCTTAAGCTAAGCCCCGTTTGTGAAACTGGGCCAAAATGTCATAAACCCCACCTGATATATAAGCGAATTGCTCTTTGTTTTCTTGTTGATGTCAGCGCCCAGCTGGATGAGACATTCTGCCATGTCCACGTCTCTATCCTCACATGCTCTCTCTAGCAGCGCATACATGATGTCACTGTCTGCCACCATCTTAGACAGGCACAGCAAACTCACCGCCCGCAACTGAAGCAGAACATGTAAGATTTATCAGGAGATCTTGCATTTCCGACAGAACTTTTGGTTTCATTTTCTTACTGGATCTCTGCGCTGGTCTGCCATCATTTCCCGCAGGATCTGGAAGATGTCTTTCTCGAAGGCTTCTTTCTGCAGCCATGCTGCAGCACTTGAGCAGGTGTCTAACAACTTCCACACAACCTGGAAACCCTAATGACCCCAACGCACACTGTTAGGAACAAAACAAAACCTTTCTGGTTTTGAACTGGTTATAATTGCAGTGCGCTACCTTAAGGAGCATGTCTGTGTCCTCTTTGTGTTGATGTACTGAGTTGACCAGAACTGATGCCAACACAGGCACCATCATACGAGAGAGCTTCTTCTTAGAGATGAGGTTAAACAGAAGACTAAGACCCCAGTAGTGAACCTCTGCAAAGGGTGAAGTTACCTTGAAGTTAATATACAGTTATAATATACCCAGTAGTGTGCAATGCATGCACTGAACCCCAAAATGAAAATTTTGTCATTAATCACTTAACCCCATGCCATTCCAAATCTGTAAAAGCTAAGTTTGGCTTTCGACACACAACATATTTCTGACTGCCAAACAGCGAACACTGTCAAGGTCCAGAAAAGTATGACATGGGAGGGAGTGATTAATGCCAAATTTTGGGGGTGGAGTAACCCTTTAAACATCATCACACAATATGTGAGACAAGGGTACAATGGTCAAACATATCCGTTTACCTACATAGAAAACAATGGAAAAGCAGCGTAGTGGAATGTAAAAATGTGTTGAACAGTTGTGTGCAATGTGGACCAGACCTAATGCTGACATTCAAAGGTCTATCTAGTATTAAAAGCAGAGGCTGGAGATCTTCAGTCATGGTGAGGTAAACGGACTCACCCCGCTCCTGTGGAAACATCTGCAGAGTGTGAAGAACCGTATCTATCGCCCCCTGCTGGCACATGAGGTCAACCGCTCCAGAACAGTCCGCTAGCGCAGAGAGTACGCCGAGTCCATACTCTTGAATCTCCACACTACTGATAAACTATACACAGTATATAGTATATCCAATGTGGTTTAAATTGCATGATTTCGGGGGTATAATAGGTGTTCATTGGGGACTTAGCATCATCCTATAGGCTCCAGAGCTATTTTAGCTTATTTGAAACAAAGCATTTACCCTGTTAAGTGCCTCTAGATAGACAGCGTGAGCTCCCTCAAGTACACACTGGTTCTTCAGCACCCGCAGGGACACGTCCACTGTGTCAGGGTCCGCCACTGACGTGCCATGCTCTGTTAATCTCCTGTCTGCGCACACAAGACCACAAAGAGTCATACATTATATACATAGGCACTGTAGTTAATTCATTTAATAAATAAAAAAATAACTGATATATTAATTAAAATGCAACGCTTGCAAATGAATTCCAATCAAACAAGAGACAGGCATTCTACCTGGGTTCAGAAGAACTAAACTGGTTCTGAGACCCTCCAGCTGAACTTCAGGGATGAAGTTATGTGTCTTCAGAGCAGTCAGGATCTGACCGAGGATCAAGGTCGCATCATCTAGACTTGCACGCCTGGAGCGAAATCAAATCCTGACTTCAGTTGAGTTTTATCTGTCACACATCACAGAACTGATCAGATGTGGGAGTTACGCTTACGCTCTCTGGAAGAGTGTGTGCAGCAGTTTGCAGGCACTTTCACACACGGCGCTGGAGCTCTTATGCTTCCGCATCAGATGCACAATGTTGACATGAATGCCATGTGACAGCAGCAGAGCCCTCAGCCTGCCTGGTAAAATAAAAATAAAACTTAGTCGTTTTCTGAGACACAACCCTACTTTGCCAAAGATGTGTGCGTTGTTTTCTAGTACAAACATCGAAACGTTATCTGACATTTCAAACACAGTCTCTCTGTATATATATGATTGCAGAGGAAATAGAATTACTGTGATGTTGTATTAGTGTGCGTAGTGTACAAGAAGCAGCTTGGAAAACCTCCACACTGGATGAATGTGAAAGCATGGCAGTCATAATGAGACTATGAAGAGGAGGTCTGTGGGAGAGAAACAAACAAATCCACACAGTTACAACATCTCAACCTGAGCTCATTTACATACGACCGCCTACATTTATATCTCATTGCATACTCAGCAAGCTGAGCTGCCTGTCGATGACAGTCTTTAAGGAACAGTTCATTTTGAAGACCCAAAACAGCCTGCTTACAAACTTTCACAAGTCCTTTATTTATTTCAATAATATTGCTCTTGATCTCTAATAATAAGAGTATGAAGAATATGAAGGAATCCTAACCTTCCTTCCAGTTCCACGTGGTTGAATGAGTGGTAATGAAGCAGCAAGCTGTTTAAAGCCCAACATGCAGCTTCCTGATTGGATGATGGGAGAGAAAGTTACATATTCACCATAGTAAAAGTCAAAGAATGAGATGATAAGATCTTTTTTTCGCAATAGAGGCTAAACATGAGTCACCTGCACTGCAGCATCGTCAGCATGTCTCTCTAAAGCTGTATAACACGCCTCTCTCCATATAAGCATCTCCTCTCCTTGAGTAGCTTCATTCTTTACCAGAACTTTTGGTTTCACCTCGTCCTCCTCGCTCCAGTCTTTGTCCACCCCTTCGTTCTGTACAATAAACTCAGCTGAGAAACAACAACAACACCAAAAACATTAGTCCTGTATGGAGCACAAATAAGTAAAAAACATGACAATCACAATTGAAAATTAAATCCTTTATCTACATTCACATAAATTCTGTTGATCCAACTTAAATATAGGCTCTAAGGGATCCAGTGGAGAGCCAGGTTCTCCTCTTATACTGTATATGTTGTTTATTTTTGTGTCCTTACTGACTCACCGAGCTCACTCAGGCAGGAGAGGGAAGCGGCCTGCACTGTGGCATTCTCAGGATAAGACACACACGCTTTCACCGCCACCTTATGGACACCATTCAGTACCAGTATGTCATAGTAGCTCTCTGTTAAATGTCAAACAGACATAACATAACTCAAAAGATTATGAGAACAGCATCATTTCATAACGCCCTTTGACCTGGTCTCACCTGATGCAAATTTCCGCAACAAACAGCATCCAGTCTCCTGTATGGCCTCCGAGTCAAGCCACATTTCCATCGCCTGACACAGCAGACTGTAGCATTTGATGGTTTTGGACATCAGAATCTCAATATTGCTGGCTAGACTCAGGAAAGAGAAGCTCATTCAATGCTGTTTGTAATAATATAGTGTAATAATAGTGAATATAGTTTGTAGTGGGTGTGTTATACCCGGAGCAGCCAGTGGTATGAGGACCTTCAGAGCTTGCAATACCACGTTCTCACTGTCCATGAAGTGCCTGAGCGCATCCAAAACCACTTCATGGTCCTTGTTCTCAATGAACTCCACCAGATGAGCATCAGAAACTGACAACAAAGCAGGTTAATTATACAGAAATTACATTTTATATATATATATATATATATATATATATATAAATATACAAAACAAACAGTAGTGATCAAAATAAACCATAAATAAAAATAAAAAAAATTAACTAATTTAATTTTTTTAAATTGCAATGAAAAGGGAAATAATTCCTTTATATATTTTACAGTGCTTTACGGTTTAAATTAAAACATGGACAAAATCTGTGATATTTCTTTAAAAATGACACAAGCTGCAATATTGGTATCGTTATTATGATTTTGAGAAGCAAATTCTGCTGTCAAACAGTTGAGCAAATTAAAATAGCTAATTGAAAATACGCCTATTACGCATCAATTTCACAAAAAATCCCAAATACCGCAAAAAAGTAATAAACTTCTTTTGCAGGAAATGCTGGCATGAGGTTGGTTTTTCAGGCAGTTTGAAAACCGAATAATTCGTAAACCTTTTTCCGCATTTACAGGTCACATGGTGTATGTAAATAATCATAGGATCATTCTTCATTCTCACCACAATCCATTGCCATGATTTTAACCGCGAGGGGCAAAAGGTTACGTTTTCTTCACATAACTTTAGGGTAAATATAAACTGTCAATATAAAATTGAATTGACATTTCGAAAACATCTCAAATAAATTTTGGGCAAGCCTGTAGTGGAACTAGTAATAACTTCCTCTGTGAATAATTGTCTGTGTGTATTCGGCGAATGAGAAGGTGTAAAGCTGGTGAAGTGACACTTTCGTGTTCTCATAGACTGAAACCGAAAGTATGTAGTATGTACTATGTAGACAAAACTGGAATTTGCTATCTTTTCCTCACGGCAGAAATCTTATTGCCCAATATTACTATTGCACATCCTCAAAAGAAAAGTTGTTACAAGTCACTGTTACCTGTTTGGAAAAGTAGCTGTAAAGCAGCACATCCCTGTAGCTGAACCTCTTCTTTGTCATTAAATGACCGCATGGCCTGCAGGACCACGGAAAAAACGTCCACTTCCTGCTCATCTAGAACCTGTATCACAATCTCATCTGACCCACAAGAAAAAAAAACAGTTTCTGGAAAGCAGGAAAACGCACCTCAATTGAGATGACACATGCGCATCTAATCAGAATCAGAATTAGCTTTGTTTAAGGGGAATGTTCATAAGACGGTCCGCAAGTATGAGATGTTTCTCAGTATCAATATTAGTATAATCTACTCATTTTTTTAATTGGTTATGTCACTTACTGTATGGTGACAGGTAGGTTAGCGGCTCATAAAATATGTTATGTACACATTATTGTTTCCTTAATAACTGGTTCGGATCAATTTTTTTGTTATGAAATAACTAAACATTCATTTAAAAGCAAGTCTTACCTGACTTCAGTAGAAGAGCCAGAGCTCTCAGGCCCACCATCATCATCTTGCAGTCATTTTGATTCAATGAAAGCACCTTAAGAATCTGCCTGAAACAAATTATCATAATTAAAATAAAATAATTAGAATGCTTGTTTTCTGTCAACAAGTTTCTACAAAGTTTCAGTCAGTTTGGCCTGGTTTAGATGTTTTTTTCTCATTTTTATTTAAACAAATTACTGCTGTTGTGGAAATATTTAGAAAAACTATTGTTTTGAACTCTGCTGGGAAGGAAACACAGAAATTTTCGTAATTTTATTTAACCCCTGCCACATAATACCATGGTGTGCCACAGGGCTCGGTCCTGAGCCCTTGTTTCCTTGTGCATGCTCCACTTACTGTAGGTGATTTAATCAGCACATTCGTCCTCCTCCGTAAAATTGTTCTCAAGCAGAACATTAGGTTTTGCATGCATAACTTCAAGACATACTTTTGGCTGGATGCATTCATAAATAGACTGCACAGATACTATTTATACTAAACTGAGATAGACAACTATGTCTCTACATTCAATAATGAAACGCCTTTAACTGAAAATTGAATGTTTAATCTTGTCAATATACATTACTGACACTCTGTTCTCCAATTTGATACTGTTAAGTGCTTGGACACAATCGACAAACAAGTGATCGGTTCCACATAGCATACTGGTCCACTGCTCAATAATAATTATCTCTTTTAAACTATTTGCAGTGCTAAACACAGCTAAATCCAGTTTCGGATGGAAGATATTTTGTGCAGCTAAATACCATGTGCCTATGCGTGTGCAGGAAAACTTTGCATATATTTGCTTACTTATTTGTTTTTATATGTGCCATCCCAGAATTCCTCAAGGGGTATCTGTTCCATCTAGAGAGTTTATTCAGAGGCACACGTTCTTTAGCAGGAGCTCATAGTTTAGACTTACTTGTGCACCTCAGTAAACTCATATTCATCTGGGTGGGCCAGATTATCCAGAGTGCTGGGACAGATCTCCATCAGACGACACAGCAGAGACCAGCCTACCTGTGATTAAAACAGTACAGCACTCTTTACAAGAACCTTCTACTGGATCCTAAATCACTTTTCTTAGTTAAAGCGCATGTGTATATAACATGCACATAATATATGTTCATACACTGTGTATATTTTTGTACAAATACATGCAAACACATGCATTTAAGTGTTAAATGTGTCTATGTGTTAAATATATTTATCTATAATATAAAGTATAAGTATAAGGAACATATAAATGTATAAACGTGTAAATACTGTCAAAATCTATACTGTATGTGTGTGTATTTATATACATATAATAAACATACACAAATAGTACATAAATTATGTAAACAAAAACTTTTATTTTGAATGTGATTAATTGCAATTAATCATTTGCACTAGCAGCATATTAATATATGTATATGTAACAAAATATACATTTATAAACTTTCAATTTATAAGATTCATATATTTATATATATATATGCAAATGCACATATTTTTAAATATATGCCGTATGTGTGTGTATTTATATATACCTAATAAAAATACAGTATGCACGCATATTATACACAAAAACTTTTATTTTGGATGCGACTAATTGGGAAATCTAAATAACTTTTTTATGGAAAAAAAAAAACAGTACATTTACGGCATTGTCATGAAAACCATTGTTTTAAGGCATGTATCCAAGCATAAATAGTATCATAAATCTTGGAGCACGGTCTTGTTTATTTTCTTTGAGTGGAAAAGTGCAGCATGACAATTCTTCTAAATATCTCCTTTTCTGTTCCACTGTCTTATGGTTTGGAATGACATGAAAGGGCATTTAAATGATGACTGAACAGTATAATTTAATTGAAATTCATTCTGGATAAACTTTTAGCATTGATCATTTGCCAGGAAATGTGTGCAGGCAAAACATGGAGACTACCTGCTGAACTTTGTTGTTGAAATGTGATGACAGCACCAGCATCAGAGGCATGTGGACGTTCTGCTCGGAAAACAGCTCAACTGCAGGACAAAAGAAGAACACAAAGCTATAAATATCCCAGCAGATGTCCCATTGGGAAAGGCGCTCAGAGGGGGCTCCATTCTGAACGTTTGCATAGCTGTCTATGAATATATTAAGACATGCATCAGAAACGTTTAGAAAGCACAAGCTAGACTCTTTTATTGGCCAAAACTCACCACAGTGATCCGTATGGGACAGGAACAGGAGGTCCTGTATTATCTGGACCATGGTGCCCAACTGCTTCCCCTCCTGAAGATTCAACCTCACCAGCAGCTTCTTCAGCCTGATCCCTAGCTCCTCTTTATCAGACATGATCTTCTCTATCTGCCATCAAACAGAAGTTTAAACCACCTTCTGATACTCACTGACCATGTGGACGCTCATCATCTGTTACACAGCCCACGACCTCTTCTGCCATATTTATGCAAAGCAGAACATGAGTTATGAGAGAGTAAAGGCTGAAATGACTAGGCTTTAGTTCCCGATTTCATTCTCGGCGGTGAAAAGAAGAAATCTCGGTCATGTTCGCGGCTGTAGATCGGCGCTGCGTTATGAATCATATGACTGCAAGAATTCACAAACTTCCTGTTCCAACGCAGCAGAGTGAAAACAAGAGAAGCAGGATTGAGTGCCTTGTCAAAGCAAAGTCACCGAGAAAAGCGTCTAGCTGGTAGGTTACAAAAGGAGATGCAAATATATCTACTTTAGTCTATTCACATGCATATATAACGAGACACGTGTATTCGCTTTTAAACGCTTTAGCTCTTGCTACAGTAACGTTACGTGTCTGTCTAGAGGAAGTTGTGAACTTTCTTGTTTTATGAGTCGGTATTATAAAAACATGAATATAAAAATAAAAACAGTGTTCAAACGCATTCATCCAAACGTAAAATGTATTTCGCGACATTTTTTTAATTTCAGTGTATTTTGTTGTGGCTAATGCCTGCATATAAACAAGCCCGATATATCGCTGCGTTTGACGTCGATGAAACATTTTACACTGTACCGCACGCTAAACGAAGCGATTTCGCCAGCTGCATCGTAAAGCCTGTTTTATCCTATACGGGGAGGCTGCGTTTTATTTGGGGGTTGTGACGGGGACCCGAAAAGTCTGTATCATTTAATAGAATCGGTTCGTTCGATCGATGCTCTACAGCGAACCGAATCCAAAAGTGATTCGCTGATTCGTTGTGCTCAGTTTACAAACGTCCGCCGTGAGGCATTTAATCCAGTGTTTGTGCGTTTAAATACACTGTATTCCACCACGATATGTTAAAACGTGCCTTACGGATGATTCAAAACGTGTGATTTACAAACAAACAAGCAAATCGATTCACTCGAGTCATTACCAAGAACCGATTCTGCGCTTGCGAATCACATAATAAGGTAGTGTTTGTATGTTGAAGAAAGTTAATTTAAAAAAAAAGTTAGTGTTTGTATGATATATTCCTCAAAAAATCTGATTTTGCTATACTGTACATGTGTTATAACTCAACCCCTCATGAAGATCTAGATATTTAAAGAATTAATAACCTCCGTGGTTAATGGTTTGAGGTCTGTGCCAACGTGGTCATGTTGGGTTGGGTTATGGCTTTTGTTAATGTTGATCATGTGATGATCTCAAGGTGTTTTTTTGTGATTTAGAAGACAATGTGCATAAGCTGCAGAGAATGGAGGAGCTGATAGGAGACAGCAGAGTTGAGGACGAGAGGAGTTTGATAAAGACACCGTCTGATGTCCAGGCCAGCAATCAAGATCATGACTCGTCCACGTCCACACATCAGATCTGGGCTGTCCAGCAAGGCTCTCCATGTTTCGTCTACACCCTGGCTTTTTTCTCAGCCCTGGGTGGATTCCTGTTTGGCTATGATACAGGAGTGGTGTCTGGAGCCATGCTCCTGCTCAAGAGGGAGATGAACCTCAGTTCTCTGTGGCAGGAGCTGCTGGTGTCCATCACCGTTGGTGCTGCGGCTGTTTCTTCTCTGCTTGGAGGGTATCTGAACGGACTCTTTGGCCGGAGAATCTGCATACTGCTGGCCAGCTTCATATTCTTGGCTGGAGGCATCATCCTGAGTGTCGCGCCCAACAAAGAAGTTCTTCTGTGTGGGAGGCTTACGGTCGGGCTTGGGATTGGTTAGTTATATATATATAGGAAAGCTATTTGAATTCAGTTTGTGTGCCTTGGCATTATTTTCCAGTATGTCCTGTGTTTTAGGAATTGCATCTATGACCGTGCCCGTATACATCGCTGAGGTTTCTCCTTCTCAGCTCAGAGGTCAGCTGGTCACCATTAACACTCTGTTCATCACCGGTGGGCAGTTCATAGCTAGCGTGGTGGATGGGGCCTTCAGCTACCTGCCCCATGATGGCTGGAGGTCAGTAAAAAATGAATCTCTCTGTATAAAAATATGATAAAATTTTATATACTTGTCATATATGGTCTGAATTTTTTACATTTAGTAACCAAGATGCTGCTAAATTTGTAAAATAAATAAATATAAACATAAAAATAATTTAGTAAACAATTAATGTTTTAATAAAATACATGCAAATAATATTTAATAAGTAGTCAGTATTAATACAACATTCACATGCTGCTTAGGGAGAGATGTGTTAGTGTTATTTTTAACATATCACATATTTTGATATTTTTTATAGTCAGTTTATGTTAAAAATTTTAGTAGTTGTGTTTTGTGCTTTTGTAATTGTATATATTTAGTAATTATATTACTTTTTTCAAAACATTATCTAATTTGTAATTTATCTATTTATAGTTCACTTTATGTCAGCATTATTTCAATGTACAAATACAATTCGAATAGTTTTAGTTAACGATAAAAACTCACTTTTCTGAGGTAAGCATACATTAAATTCAATTAAATGTATAGATAAAATATTGAAAAATACGACAAAACCTGTCATGAGGATAAAAGCTGGAATCTGCAGGTGCAAAATAATCTAAATACTGATAAAGCTGCCGAAGAGAAGTTTTTGGGAATACATATTACTAATCAAAAATTAGGTTTTGATTTATTTATGGAAAGAAATATCTCAATGGAACATGATCTTTAATATCCTAGTGATTTTTTTGGCATTCACATATTCTGCAGGAAAAGTTTAGAGAATGTGAGATAGAAGTGATATCTTAAGTGTTTCAGAAGTGTGAGATGATCATTTCGTGCTGATGTGTAGGTATATGTTGGGTTTGTCTGTGGTTCCCGCTGCGCTGCAGTTCCTGGGATTCCTCTTCCTGCCAGAGAGTCCTCGCTGGCTCCTGCAGAAAGGGGATACCCAGAATGCTCGGCTGGTGCTGAGTCGAATCCGTGGTGGTGTAAATGTGGATGAAGAGTATGAACTCATACGGAGCAGCGTCGAGGAGGAGAAGGTTCATGCTGGAGGTCAGATCATAGCTTTTTTGAGGGAATCATTTACACTTACATTCATTTAGCGTAGGGTAACTTAGAAATGAGAAATACAATAAACGGATTTAACCATAAAAAAACCTTATTGTTCTTTGCAAGGAAATTTGTCGTTGATGAATTAAAAATAAATCCGAATGAATTTTTAAAAAGACTAATAATTTAACCGTAAATGACAAAAAAATTTATATCTATGTATATGTTCCAGAAGGTCCAGTGTTGTGGCGTATGCTGACTTCTGCTCCAGCACGCCGTGCATTGATCGTGGGTTGTGGCTTACAGATGTTCCAGCAGCTCTCAGGAATCAACACAGTCATGTAGGTTAAGAGCACGTTTGACTCCATGCTAATATGACTGGTTCGACACAATAACATTCTGTTCATTAGATCTGCTTTCATTTTGTTATTTGAAATGCTGTAGCTCTTTAAAGCAGGATGGATTTGGTTGGATGTCTGCATCTCGTCAGTAACAGAGCACTAGTTAATACACAGATCCCTCGCAAGATACCCCGATGAGTCACCACCGGTGAAACTGATTGTGATATTGCGTAGCTTGTCAGTGATCTATGGCTCTGTGTATTAACTGGCGCTCCATTTGAAAACAGGTGATCACCACTGATCAAAGAACCGGCTTTACTGACGAGATGAGCATAATGTATCAGTATATATATCGCCCAGCCCTAATGCCAATATAGAATAGTTTTCATTGGAGATGCACTGATATATTGGCTTTCAATATTTATCAGCCATTAGCGCATTATGGAATCAGCAGGAGTAGTGTGGTAGCATCGGTAGCCATTTTTAACATTACCTAGGACTCCAATTACTAATTATATAACAGTACTGTCTATTTTAGGAGAATGAAATGATCTCTCTGAATGCTTCAGGTACTACAGCGCCACCATACTGCAGATGTCTGGAGTACAAGATGATCAGATGGCCATCTGGCTGGCTGCTGCCACTGCCTTCACCAACTTCCTGTTTACTCTGGTGGGCGTGTGGCTTGTGGATAGGGTGGGCCGCAGGAAGCTGACTCTGGGCAGCATACTAGGTGAAGATTCAAACACAGCCGTAAACATGGGTCCATACTAACAGACTTAAGTGTGTACAGTGATATTGTTATGATGGAGTACTGTGAATTACTCAGGTACTGCTGTAAGTCTGATGATTCTTGCTACGGGTTTCCTGCTGTCGGCTCAAGCTTCTCCACCCGTGACCTTTCACCCCAGTGACCCCTCTCTCCACAACTCCACCTGCATTACATATGGGTGAGTTTTGCTTTTTAGAAGACTGAACCAATCAGTCGTTTGAACAAATTGTTGAATGACTAAATAATTAGTTAATACGATTAATTATTAAATCGATCTCTCTGTGGAAAAATGAATAGGATTTTCACTCTATAAACTCTATAACTGTGTTTTGAAAGTGCTGCTTGACATGTACAGTATAAATCTTGTGCACTAGTGTGACTGGAGCTTGTTCCTGTCTGTACGATAAAGGTTCTGTGAATCCTGCATGTTGAATCCAGGTTGTGGTTTCTGTTACGGTAAGAATGGCAGCGCCGTGGTTGAGTCTTCATGCATTCCTGTGGACCCGGCCAACACTGAAGCAGCTGCAGCGGGCAGGTAATGCTTCTACTGTATGCTAGTCTCCGGCCTCCTAAAAAAGACAGTGTACTTAATTGTGCTGAATGTTGCGCACCTGTGGAGTACTTCAAATTTGAAAAGTGTATATACAGTGGGTACAGAAAGTATTTAGACCCCCTTACATGTTTCACTTGTTATATTGCAGCCATTTGCTATAATCATTTTATGTTAATTTCTTTCCTCATTAATGTACACACAGCACCCCATATTGTCAGAAAAACACAGAATTGTGGACATTTTTGCAGATTTATTAAAAAAGAAAAACTGAAATATCATATGGTCCTAAATATTCAGACCCCTTGCTCAGTATTTAGTAGAAGCACCCTTTTGGTCTAATACAGCCATGAGTCTTTTTGGGCAACAAGTTTTTCACACCTGGATTTGGGGATCCTGTGCCATTCCTCCCGGCAGATCTTCTCCAGGTCTGTCAGGTCGGATGGTAAACGTTGGTGAACAGCCATTTTTAGTTCTCTCCAGAGATGCTCAATTGGGTTTTTGTGAAGCCACTCCTTCGGTATCTTAGCTGTGTGCTTCGGGTCATTGTCTTGTTGGAAGGTAAACCTTCGGCCCAGTCTGAGGTCCTGAGCACTCTGGAGAAGGTTT
>JAUCMT010000059.1:13381018-13397299 GCA_032357475.1 Enteromius thamalakanensis
CTTCATGTGATTCCAGACAGACTGGATGATGATCAGATCAGATCTCTGTGTGGAGCACTGGCTGTTGTCAGACAATATTTCACTGCATTATAACTAGGGATGGGAATCGAAAACCGGTTCTTGTTGAGAACCGCTTCCCAGTGTTTAAATTCTTTGGAATCGTTTGCAAAATTTGCAATCGATTCCCTTAACGATTCCAGTGGGCACGAATGACGTCATCACGCGCGTTGCGTAGCTTACGCTCAGTCAATAGTGGCGCATGGCGCCTAAGCGGAACAAACGCTGAAAGTCTGGTTGTGTTTCACTAAAAAAGACGAAAATAGGACAACTTGCAATACTTGCAGCGTAGATATTTCCTCAAAGGGAGGAAATACCACTAACACGCTAAAACATTTGCGCACACAGCATGCAGTAACAATAAAGGAATGTTGCGTTTTCGATCCGGAGCAGACTAACAGTTCTCAACCCAGCAGCGGCAGCAGCAACGTTAGCATGTCCTCGGCCAATAAAACTGATTAACTAACAAACACTGCCATCAAATTAGCTGTGTAAAACCTGCTGTTAGTAACGGTTGAGGTTAAATGAATGCCTTCTCATGCATTACATTCAAATGCCCATCACGAGAGACAGAGTCTGGCTGGCTCAGAGTCAGAGTAGAATTGCCACAAAATAATTTGATGTATTTTGTTAATTTTACAGAAGAATATTTATTTTATCATTTAATAAATGTTTTCATTGGTGATGCTAATCAACAATTTTTTGTCCCTTTTCTTCCAAATGAGAAGGGGATCAATGAAGAATCGAATCTTTAAGCAGAATCGAAAATGGAATTAAAATCGTACAAATCTTATTAATTCCCATCCCTAATTATAACAATTAATGACAAAAATAATGTTTGGAAATTATATTTCCATTTGACACGCTACCGCAAAAGATAGAAATACCCACTTAAAACCATTTTTTGTAGGTGAAAATACTAGTGGCCTATGCACTGTACTGTACATTTGTTATATATATTAGTAATTCAGTTAGTTTGAATTATTCCATTAATTTCAGTTAGATGTTAAGGAAACAATTCAAATTTTTTGTAATTCTTAATTTCTCATCTATTATTTATATTTTACTTAATTTGTGCTTCATATCAGCTGTTTTGAAATTGGTTAGATTTCAGTACATGACTTAAAATCAGCATTATTAACACATTTTACAAAAAAGCAAAATAAAGGAAAAGGGTGAAACTGATATTATCCCCCAGGAACAGAAGTCAAATCTGAACGCAGTTTGGAAGAGACCAGAAACAGAATCACTTCTGATCACATCAGAATTTTAGACTTCATTTGATTATAACCACTAATCTGACAAATCTGAGCTTCCTCTCTGATGAAAACAGGGCACACATGTCTAACATTTCCACAGAGAGCTGCTGCTAAAAGAAACCAGTTACTCGCCAAGAAACCCTTGTGTGTGTGTGTGCTCCAAAACTCAAGATGCCTTCAATCTAAAGCCTGTTTTACACTCAGACCTTCATCGCTGGAGGTCAAACTTTCTTTAAAACTAGGATAAGTCTGAGCTCATATAGAGATATTTTGATTTTAAACGAGACTGTAAAATATGTTGTGGAACCTGTCAATAAGTTTGGCCATGCAGTGAGTGAACATCCACCGCTATTATCTGGTTCTGATCGATGTTCATTTTTCTGATCTCTTGAGGTTGGCATTTCAACATATACTAAGATATTTTACAAGCTAAAGTTTTTAAAAGTTAACTTAAAGAATAATAATAATAATAAAATAACCTTTAAATGAAATAAAAAACAAAAAAATATATATGTAAAAATGTAAAAAAAAAAAAATTTTATTGTTTATGATTTAAAAATGATTATATTTGAAAAAAAAAAAAAAAAAAATCAGTTAGATACCAAGGCAACACCTCTAATTTTAAATTTTAGTTTAACTTAATGTGCTGAAATAACCGAAATTGAAAAAAAAAATCATAAAAAAGGAAAGCAATAATAATATAATAAAAATAACTAAACTACACTAAACAAAACAACACAAACAAGGACAATAAGAAATTGTATATTTTTATAAACAAACATTAACAAAACATGCTAGATACAGTATCTAGGCACAAACATACAAAAATATAATTGTTTAAACAATTGCCAGAACAATATATTGCTCTTGGTTGCTGGGTGAAATCTCTAATCACCTCCAGAAGGAGCTGTCAGGATCTCTGAGAAGAACCTGACTGAGCATCTCATCCCATCTCTCTGGAGAGGAATCTCCTCGCTATCGATCAGGTACAGAGAGAGGACAAGCTCTGAGCTTCAGTGGAATCAGACTGATTCTGCATCAGTTTTGTTTCAAGAAGATGAGACTCAGATACTCACCACTTCCTCGTGTGTACACTTCTCCACGTTAATGCCATTGACCTGCACAGAGAAATAATATTAGACTTTACTAATAATAGTAATGTTAGACTATAATATAATAATAGACTAACCTCCTCTAGATTACAGTTCATCCCCAAATGTGTATCTTGACAGTTAACCAGGGTTAAAGTGATGCAAACTACGGACAAGGACACTACTGTTACAGCATTGACAAACTTTTTACCACTTTTGAAGAAGTCTTCTGTTCACCCAGAGTGCGTTTATATAATCAAAGAGTGTAGTGCAATTGTGAAATATTATTACTGTTCAAATATGTTTTCTATGTGAACGTACTGTAAAATTATTTTTATTTCTGTGATCCAAAGTGTATTTTCATCATTACTCCAGTCTTCAGTGTCTACATGATCTTCAGAAATCATTCTAATATACAGCTGTTACAGCTTATATGAAATATAAATCTTTATTTCTAGTGTCTTCACTTTCATTTTATTGTTCACATTTAAATTGAAAATACTAAATTCATGCTGCATAAAAAATAATTTCATATAATTATCCATATATAATTTGATTATATAATCCTTTCTTATTTTTTCTGTGTTTAGGGTCGAAGGTAAACCTTCGGCCCAGTCTGAGGTCCTGAGCACTCTGGAGAAGGTTTTGGTCCAGGATATCCCTGTACCTGGCCGCATTAATCTTTGGACTGAGGAGATGCATCCGTCGGGTCACTCTGCCATAAAGCCCCAGCTGGTGGAGGGCTGCAGTGATAATTGACTTTCTCCAGCTTTCTCCCTTCTCCTGACCGCATCTCTGGAGCTCAGCCACAGTGATCTTTGGTTTTTTCTTCTCAAGGATGATCAGAAGAAATGGAAAGCACCTGAGTTAAATATATGAGTGTCACAGCAAAGGGTCTGAATACTTTGGACCATGTGATGTTTCAGATTTTCTTTTTTAATAAATCTGCAAAAATGTCAACAATTCTGTGTTTTTCTGTCGATATCGGGTGCTGTGTGTTCATCAAAAAGGAAAAAAGTGAGCTTATTTAATTTAACAAATGGTTGCAATATAATAAAGAGTGAAAAGTTTAAGGGGGTCTGAATACTTTCCGTACCCACTATATATACATATATATAATCTGTGTAGACTCATTAAGAGTCGACTCTTTCTTTTGAGTGACAATATCTTTATTATCATCTTTCTTTTGATTAATAACTAAGCAGATTAATGAATTGATTAAGTCTGGTTCATGTCTTATTAAGGTGCACCAATGGCACACAGGAGAGTGCAGGTGTATTCTGGGCCTTTAACTACTGCCCAACATCTTACTCCTGGATTGTTCTGCTGGGTCTCGTTCTGTATCTGGCCTTCTTTGCTCCAGGTATGAGTTTTTTCAGTTCATTGGAGTTTAAAGTAGCTGTTAATGACCATAAAACCTGATGTCAGGTTGTGTGTTGGTGCAGGTATGGGTCCTATGCCGTGGACCGTGAACTCTGAGATCTATCCGCTGTGGGCTCGTAGTACAGGAAACGCCTGCTCTGCCGGGGTCAACTGGATCTGCAACGTCCTTGTGTCTCTGACTTTCCTCCATGTGGCCCAGTACCTGACATACTACGGTACAACACAGTACACACACATGACTCTTGTTCATGGTTGTTCTAGTTAGGTGGCCCCTATGTTATTAAGCAATGTCTAGGTTGTTCTGGGTAGCTGATACGCAGTTGATGATTGTTTAGGGGAATGCTGGCATGTTGCTTTGCGTTTGCTATGGAGTAGTCCAAAATGTCCAGTGCATTTACGGGTCTCTTCGGGTATTTTTTTGGACCCGTGAAGACCTCTACTCTGCAGGCTGCTACAGTGTTCGGGTTGTTGCTAGAGTTGCTTTTGGCCAGAGGTGTTTTAAACATGTTGTCATATGTTAGGCTGTCCTGGGTAGCTCCTACACCATTGAGAGGGTGATCCGGTGATTGTTTGGGCTTTGCAGTTGCTATGTTGGTGCTTGTTTGTCGTATTTGGATGGTTTATAAGGTGTTCTGAAAGCTTTATGTACGTTGTGATGCCGTTTTTAGAGTTTTAGTTGTAGGTGTTGCGGAATTGTTTCTAAGGTGTTTTAATTGTTGTTGGTGAGCTGCTATGCAGTTAAACCATTCAGAGTGCTTCCATGTGTTCTGAGTGGTTGATAGGGTGTTGTTTGGGGGTTGCTAGGGTGTTAGGGGGGATGATTAATAACCCAAAGCACAAAAAATGCTGTAATCACGTAATCAAGTTTAATGCTTAGGTTTAGGGTTTGATCAGTGTTCATAACTCATTTGCAGGCTGGTTTTAGAGGGTTTGACCGTATCTTTTGCTGACCAGGCTGGGAGACCAGCTGACCGACAAGCTTAAACCAGCTACTCCAAGCTTAAACCATCTAAGACCAGCCCACCAGCTTAAGTTGACTTAAGTTTTGACTTTTCAAATAATACAATTCCACAGCAATCTGCTAATAAATAAACAGAATGCGATCTACACTTGTATGGGAACTATTGTTGAAACGTGTTTATAGAAAATGAGATGACTTTATATTTATTGCAGTGTGAATGTCTCCTTTGTCCAGGTGCGTTCTTCCTGTACTCCGGCCTGGCTCTGCTGGGCTTTGTGTTTGTGGTGGGCTGTCTGCCGGAGACCAAGGGTCTGCGTCTGGAGGAGATCGAGTCTCTGTTCGGGAGACAGCTGTGCAGCTGTGGAGCTGGAGGCAGTACGGGCGTCCAGTACACACGGGTAAAGGGAGGAAACTACCTCTCTGATGAAGACGTTACTGATGATGAATAGACACTGATGAAGATGATTGGTGGTGTGAGGGATGCTTTGGTTCCCATTCCAGAGAACCAAGGTTCTAGTTGACTCAAAATCGCAATTGTGTCAATTTAACTACATTGATGCTCGATACGCATCAATATATCATCTGATATTTCTGCGTCACATGTACAGATTATACATCTACTGTTATAGGCAAAGGTGCCGTTTACTTAAGTGAAGGCTGCCTGGATCCATGAAAACAGGAAGTGAGATTGTTATCCAAATGAGTACTCTGGAGTGTGACCCATGTGCATATACTTTATTAAACTGAGCATATAGACGGCGTACACAGCTGTACTTAATGTTAATGAAATTCTGATACTAATCTTGGAATGAAAATCATGTCATCATTCACGCTCCTTAATTCTCACATTCATAATTGTTTTAACACACACATCGTCTGAAGTCCAACATACTTCACTCACAAATTCTCCCCCTTTCAAACGTGTAAGGGACAGTTTACCTCAAAATTAAAATTCTTCTTCATTTACTCTCCTTCTGTTATAAGATTAAGATATTTTAAACCAGTTTTAGGTCCCACTGCCTTCTGACAATACTATGGACGTCAATGGGACCCGAAACTGTTGGGTTAACACTCTTATAAGTTGTGTGTGTGTGTGTGTGTGTTCCAAATAAGAACGAGAGTCATATAGATTGACATGAAACTGAGGAAATGATGACAGATTTTTCAGTTTTGGATCATATGATTGTTTGCCCTTGCAGTGACAGTTTGATATTAACATGAGCTGTAAAGAACCAAAACAGCACCATAGACACATATAATTGTATGAATGTGTATATATATAAAAGAAAATATTTCTATTTTTACAATTTTAAATAATTAGTCCTGTCAAATGATAAATTGTAATTAATCACATCCAAAATAAACCTTTTTGTTTGCATTTTATATATATATATATATAATGTGTGTGTTTATTATGTAGGCCTATATACTGTAAATACATGTGCATGCTTATATTTAAGAAAAAAATATATTTGTATATTACATATAAAATATAAATAAATATAAATATATAATATAAATTAAATGTAAATATTTGGATGTGCATGTATGCATGTAAATATTTTCAAAATATATACTGTATGTGTTTCTATATATACATAATAAATATAGCCTACACAGTACACATACTGTACATATATTAATATAGAAGGACTTTTATTTTGGATGTGCTTTATCATTGACAGTACTAAAATGCTACATTGAGAGATAAGCGTGGATCTGATGGCGTGGATGTGGGCTCGCGGTGGCGGTCTGATGTAGTCTGTAGACTGATTGTTGAATGAAGCTGGCGGTGTTTGCTGTTTTAGCCTCGTTTGGAGTTGGGAGCGTTGCATTGTGCCACTCTGGAACCAGAGAGCAGGATTTCCTACATATCAGTGAGTATCAGAGATAAACACGGCGCAGAAGATGAAACACAGGTTTATCATTTATGTGTTATTTCTATAAATCGGGGAACAAGTTATTATTTTCCAGTTTTAGCTGGTTTAGATCTATTTCATGTTGTGTGGAGTCAACTTAACTTATTACTGATTTCTTTTATTCTCTCTCTGCTGCAGTTGCAGTAATGAGGACCTTGTGTATGGACTCAGGATAAATAGGAAGGACTGGTACTGGTGCTTTCTCTGGTACTACACTCTAAACATGTTTTTGGACTTTAGTTTAGTGCTGTCAAATGATTAATCGCATTCAAAAACAAAGTAGTTGCATAATATACCTGTGTGTACTGTGTATATTTATTATGTATGTATAGTATATATTTTGAAAGTATTCATATAATTTATATTACACACAAACATATTTAATATATAAAATCACTACAGTAATAGCATTGGTGTGTATTTATATATGCATAAGAAGTATACACCGCACACACACACACTAACAGCACTTTCATCTGTGTGCAGCTGGGATTTTCAGAGCTGGGTTTTGGTGCAGGCATTCACTTCTAGTGCTCTTAATATTTAACTGAAAGACACGGGACTCACAGTCAATCATTCAAGCAGTTCCACATTAAGACCACATTTTAATATTTAACTGTTCCTGAAAAGACTTTCTGAAGTTGAAGCTGCTGCTGATAAACACTTTATCTGTACATTTTCAGAAGAATAAAAGCTTGTAAGTCATTCCTAAGCTGGTCGCGTCCGTCTGTTGTAGAGTTTGGTGGTCTCGGCTCCGTCAGGCTGAAACCTGTTCAGTCCTGTCCTGATCTGACCCTCTGTGACCTCTGCACCCCTCATTTAGCCCCGGCCTCCAGACTCTGTGTTTCAGGACCTGCACATACTAAATATTGTGTGAATCATTCGTGTTTTCACATCACTAAACACCGCAAAGCTAAACATCTGAGAGACTTGCATGCTTTCGTTTAGTTCGTCGGTTTTGAATGAATTTATAAAGTAATTGAATAAAAAAAAACATCCATTAGAATGTATAATAAAGATGTATTATTATTAAAACAATTCTATAAAAAATAAAAAAACAACTACACATTTTTTGGGGGGATTTATAAAAATAGTATTATATATATAATATATAAATAAAAACACATGCATGTATATATTTAAGGAAAAAATAAATATATATATAAGTAAATGTAAATACATGCTGTATGTGTGTGTGTTTATATATACAATACATAATAAATATTTTATAATTTATAATTCTTGGTTTATTATACTAATTATTAGTGAGGACATTTAAAATTAAAATCCTTATAAATCAGCCAAAAGATGAGTGTGTTTAGGGGATAGAAAATATCATTCACCTGATGTGAAGTCTGTGCAGTGTCCTCACTAAGATCCAAACGTGTGTGAGTGTGTGTGTGTGTGTGTGTGTGTGTGTGTGTGTGTGTGTGTGTGTGCATGAATGAATTGGTCTTCTCTCAAACAGCACTGGGTTAAAGCACTGCGGGGGAAAGTGAAGTACACTGTGTGTACTGTACTGTGTGTGTCTCTGGTAATGCGAGAGCCGGTAACTGGACACTGAGTTTGGCAGAAGGTCAAGACACTGGAGCCCCAGCGTGAACTGTTTCACCTCGCTCTCAAAGCGAAACCGTGACTGACCGCCTCGCTGCTATCAGCCTGTCAAACATGTGCCTAACTCAATGCTTAAACATAGAATAAATAAAGCAGTGCTGCTGTAGTGTTCAAATGCTTTAATGAAGGCTTAGAAAACAGATGTGATGTGGTGAAAATCAAAGCATTACCTCACGAGAGCTAAACATGTAGAATTATAATAGAATATGGTAGTTTTTGTATTTTTTTTATTTGGTAACACTTAATGCTTTTGCATATAATGCATTATAAAAGTAGTTTTAATGCATTAATTATGTAATGCACATTGCATGATTTCATGAGTAATTGCATCCACAGTTATGATGAATTATAATACTTATCTGTTCACTGATACACTTTAAAAAGTGTAATGCATTAAAAAACATAACTAACAAACCTTTAAATATTATAATGCATTTTATCTTTAGGTTTATGAAAAGATCAAATGCATTACAGCATGCTTAAGAGTACCTTTATGATGCATTATATAAAAGCTTATTTTTTGTTGTTATTATTAGCAGTATTATTTTTGTTAAGATAACAATTTCTGTTTGTCTAGCAACTGACAAATAAAATGAAATTACATTTGAACTTCAAAACAATTCATAATAATTAGGAATGTGATTATTAATAGACGTGTGTAGTTGCAAATTATCGCTAAACATTGTTCAATTATTATTTATTATTATTATTATTTAAGTTATTACTACTTCTACTTAACTAGCACTGCATATATGTATTTATCAGTGCTGTTAAATCATTAATCATGGTATTATAATAAACGTTTTTATTTACCTATTATATTTGTGCATAAAGCGTATATTTATTTATAATAATTTTATATTTTAAATGAGTTTATTTGGCATGCATGTGCATTTATATTAAAATGTATAAATATTTATTGTTTGACAGCACCATTATTTATAATACTGATATTTATATAAAAAAAAATGATATGCCAATAATTTTAACAGTTCAGTAATAATCATTACTATATATATATATATATAGTGAATGTAAATAATAGTAATAATTAAAAAAAAAAGTAATAAAACGCCTAAATAACATGAGTTTTATCGTCAATGTAATTTTTTTTTCTTTCACACAATATGCTGCAGTTATATCCCACAATATGAAGTAATCTCGAAAGACTAGACTCTACAGCTATTCTATCTCTCACAATATCAAGCCCAGTTGACTGATTTGCATGCGTGCGGTGACGTCACCCTCCAGGGGTCTCGGAGGAGGCGTGGTTTGGTGACGCATTGCGGCTGGGTCTTCATGAAGCGAGCATGTAGATCAGATGAGATCGGGACGCGCTGGGGATCGTATACACACGAGCGAACGATCTCGCGTGATCGCAATGCATCGCTGTCGTAGCGGGTGCATGCACACCAAAGCCCTGAATATGGCAGAGCCGATGCGTGTGTGAGCCGAGCACTGCTGCGCACTTCCAGGAGCCTTCGATCAATGAAGATCTAATCATGTCAAGCGGACAGGACGAGAGCACAGTGCGCGTGGCGCTCAGGTAGGGCACGAGCTCTAGTGTGCGTTACTGATGATGATGCGCTTTCATTCGCTGTCACCTGCTGCACCCAAAGCACAAGTGCGCCTTACTTTTCACCACCGAATCAGTGGAAACATGGACAAATTAAAATTGGGCTTTCCACTGCTTCATCATTATAATTATCTATGCAAAATTATATATATATCTGCTAAATCAGTAAAATGTAAATTCTTAAAATGCACCACCGTGTACGAACACCTTGCAACGATGGAAAGTTTCCAGCAACGAATAATTTCTTTGTTTATGTTGACAATGCTGTGCTACAAGACTATCCTATTGCTGCTTATAAATAGTTATATTGTTGCATGATTTTGGACCAATGAGATTTCGGAGTGGGCGGGGCAAACACAATTTACTAATGACCTCACCCTGCTCTTAAAGTGGCCCTATTATGCTAATATTGCCTTATGAGTCTTTTAAAACATGTTTACATGTATGCAAGGTCAAAAAACACTTTAGTTTTCTCCAAAAATAGATTTAATCTTAAACCGTTTGTGAAGCAGTTTGAAGAATCAGTCTGTCTAAACCCCTCCTTCCTGTGAGACCTCACTGCTGTGATTGGTCAGATGGGCGAAGCAGTACTTTATGATGCTACAGCATGTGACAGAAAATCAAACGCTCATTGCCATAACTGAATGACAGCGCAGGATACAGTGTCTTGACATGATGTAATCCACGTGGATATTGTGCTGTTTGTGGGTGGCCACTTAGTGACGTGTGGCGGTAACAGAAAAAGATTCGAATTGCTGAAATCTGTGTGGCAAAATAGTTAATAAATAACTGATTAAAAAAATTACGTCAAGTCTGTAGTGTTACAATGACATACGTTATTCAAGTTGATTGTTACGCTTTCTCCAACAGTAACTTTTTCTGTAAACATAGTGATGTTTTTATGTGGGCGGAGCTTAGGTAAAGATTCCTCTGACTGCTCGGGTGAAGCTATTTTGTTTTTGTAAACTACGACTAGAAACTCTCTCGTCCGACGGTCTCTGACTTTACTGTGAGGCTACAGCAGAGGATTCCGAGTGGGAAAGAAGCGACTCGTCTAACTGTGGAAGCTATTTGTTCAACACTTTTTATTTTGTGTGAGACTGATATCAAGCCTATGATGGTGTGGTCGCGTAAATACAGGAGCAGTGGCCAAATCCAGTAACTCCAGGAACTCATCCACGTGATTTGAAGTTTAGAGTGATGGCGGAGAAGGTTGAAGAGAGACATGATAAAGCGCTATATAAATGCATCATTCATTCATTCAAGGTCTTCAGCTGAGGACACAGAATAGGACTCGTGCTTACTCCATAATTGTTTTATTACCTATCTATGTGTATGTTTTATTTGTTATTTTATAAGATTAATTGTTGTTGGGTTTTTTTTAAGCCATTGTTAGATGCCAGCGGACGGAAGAAACAGAATCAAATGTAATTAGTTACATTACTTTAAAAAAGTCATTGAAATATTTTTATGTTTTCAATAGGGCACCTTGTAATCTGTTACCCATTGCAATTTCCAAAAACCTTCCCAACACTGTATATAATATCCATCATTATGAATATATGCTAAGTTATATGTGTATATATATATATATATATATATATATATGTGAATCTATGTGTCTAACCAAGCAACAGACAACACACATTTATACTGTACTTGCTTTTTCTGAAAAGAGTAAGTGATTTCAGATGTAACCTATATTTTGGACTTAGACGTTACTGTTTAATAACTTTATTTCATAACAAGGTGTGATCACATTAGCAAAGATTCAGCTGTGATGTAGTAGTAGATGTGTCAGCATCAGCCACAGCAATGTTACAATGATGTCATTTCAACCAGAAACACTACTTAAGTGCTTAGGATCTGTGTGTGTGTGTGTGTGTGTCACTGGTTTGAGTGGCATTCTGTGCTAAAAGTAGACAGTTAACTGACAGATGATCAATGAAAGAAGAGATCTAGCCTGTGTGCTGTGTTTGTTGTGCTCCAGACATTAACAGAGATGCGTTTCGTTGTTTGCGGTTACAAAATCTAATAAAGTCAGCTTACAGTAATGGTTATATTTGACCCAGAGCGTCTGGACTGTATTCTGCTACAGGAAATTGAACAGAGAACAGATATATGGTGACAGTTTCAAAATCTTACAGCGCTTTGATTATTAAAATACGACATCGGCAACATGAAAAACCAAATGGGCTGAAAATATGTTTAGTGTAGACTAATGCATGCTTAAATAAACTGCAAGTGTTTAAGTAGCATGTTTTGTTAGCACTCTTTGATTAATATTAATGACATAAACAGCAGCAGGTTGATATGTGTGCAGAGATGAAATTCAGTTTAACATTCAGAGACATTGACAGATCTTGTAGCAGGCGTAGAGATTGCTAATGCTGTGGATGAGCAGTGATTGTCGTGGGTCTCCGAGGCAGCTGTGGATGACAGTGCAGTTTTCCTCAGTCAGTCAGCGGCTCTCACATGAGCTAATGTCATTGTGCGATGAAATAAAAGCTCACCGATACAGAAGTAGTGCGCTTCCTCTCGTTAATCTAGTTAGTCCATTGACGTCACATTCACAATAAATTATAGCTTTGTTTACAGTGTTTGAAAAATATGCTTAGCTTGTTTACCAAAATATTCTTGATAACAACATTAAATGTAGCATATGTTCATTTGAAACTCTTAAGAACAATAAAGGAAGATGTTGAAGCAGGGCATGTGGTATTAGCATGTATTAATGTATATTTCATTAAACATCAAAGATTCACTGTGAGTCATGTGAGCAGCACACAAACTGTAATATGGGAAATAATCAATAGAATTCTGACAGAATGTTAATATTGAAGATTGAGGAAAGGGCATGTATTTCAGATTAGTTTTTTATTTTTCCACATTCAGCTAAATGGTCAATAAAATGATATATAATAAAATAAACATAGCAAATTAATGGCAATAGAACAAAAAATAAATAACTTTTTTTTTTTGTAAAATCAATTGATTTGATTAAAAGTGACAAAAACATTTTATAATGTTACAAAAGATTTAATAGTTGTTCTTTTGAACTTCTAAATCATCAGAGCATCCTACAAATAATAAGTATCAGTTTCTACAAAAACATTAAACATGCTTCTTAAGCAGCAACTCAAAATGAGTTAGATTTTAAAATATCATATATGAATGAATTGTATTTATTTATTTTATAAATCAAATAAATGCAGCCTTGTGTGCATTTCCTTTAAAAAAATAAATAAATAAGGAAGCTTATTAGAAAATGTTACCCAAAACCCTTTTGAACATTGTATAGGAAATATTTTGTTCTGTTTAGTTAAAAGAACTAAGTGAACAGAATTGAGCATACCTCGATCTCTACTCATTTTTATTGTTAGATGTTAAGCATTTGAGCTGAAGCTGATGTGTCAGCAGAACAGAGAGTCCTCCGGTTAGTCTGAGGTGACCCCAGTGACGGTCACATCCTTCAGACACAGAAACTATGCGTGTGGACATATTCTCAGTCTGCGGCAGGAACAGAATCTCTGCTCTGTAATTGCAGTTTGTCTAGAAAGCAGCAATATTATGCAGAGCAGACATGGGGTAGTTTTACCACATTCACCACACCCTGCCAACAGCGCTGCGCTTCCCGCATGCTTGGGTTCTTTTCATTGCATCTGTGTTGGTTTGTCATAAGTTTGACTAAATTCTATCAAATTGCCTCAAGATCAAACGGCTGTGAAGAAACTAACACAAATTGGATTTTAAAAGCAGCGCACAACCTGTCTGTGTCTATATCTAAAGCGCATCAAGCTAAGATGTAGTCATATACTGTTTCTAAATGCGTTTCAGTCTCCTCTCATCCTGGGTCAGTGAGGTAAGAAACAATTAGAGGAAGACTGTATAGTGTATATTGGATCAGTGTTGGTTTTGATGAGAGGTTGTCAACACATTACGCCTCACAGCATACAGCCTTCCCTCAGAGTGCAAACATTACCGTAGACTTATATAGTCTTCACCTTCTCACGTTTAGTTCAGTCACGGCTGAATCCATGTCACTTTGATAATGTAGTGATGATCGGGTCTGAACCCAGATAGCACATGTACGTCTGCAAAATGTCTTTTAAAGATCTCTTGATCTGGGAAGCATCTGCTGACTACAAACATCTGGCAGACGTCTTACAGATGTCAGTTTTACATACATTCTAAATCATAAACATCTTAAAGACATCTAATAGACGTCTATTTGACATCTAAAAGGAGACGTCCTATAGACGTATTGCAGATGAGCAAACAACCTAAATAATACGTCTTGCAGATGTAAATGCAGACGTCATATAGATGTCTCCTAGATGTAGGTGTGCTATCTGGGAAGTGTCTGTAGTTACTGACTTTACTCAAATGTACAGTGCATTACTGTGTGTTGCTTTATTTTTTTGATGAAAAGCAGTTTATTGAGGTGTATGTGAAATATACTTTGTGAGTTGTGAGGACTCAACACCACTGAGACGTATCAGAGTTCAGAAGAGGGCAGATTGTTGGTGCGTGTATCACTGGTACATCTCTGTCTTCATGTTGTATCCAGGGTATTGTTGGCATAAGTATGAACCACATCCAAAAGGTGCTGCTGGAAAAGGATGCATCCAAAAAATGTAAAACCACAGTTACCTAATTCAGTGCAATCATCTTGAAACTCCTATTTCCATCAAAACAGTTCGCTAGGAACTTCATAGGGTCAGTATTCATGATCAGACCACTATGGCCAAACCTTTGGTTGCTCATATTAATGCAAACATTGGTTTTAATGGCGTCAGCAGCACATATAGCCATTGTGAAACAAGCATTCAATGACTTTCCTATAACCGACAGAGTTACTCTGTGGAGAAACCCCAAAGAGGCTTATCACCCGGATTGTTGCATGCCCAGAGTGAATCATGATGGTTTGGGCTTTTCAGCAAGGACTGGTGCCCAGTCGGGAAGCAAGTGATGAATTTTCACTCAAAAAAAGTCCTGGGCCAGTGCCCAGATCCTGGTTCCGAGCCACCACCGGAAACTTGCTGGTGTGAAAAAAGAGAACCTATGATGTTGGAGCAGGTAAATTAACAATTAAATATGTTGGCAGATAACAGGGATAAGAAGCAATTCCAATTACATGTTGGTCACAGGGTTCCTCCCTACCAGTAATAGTGAGAGCCAGCTCTGAACAAGTCCACTCTTGGCCAAGTACTCTACCAGCTCCAGCTCTGGCAACAGCCCCAGTGGAAAAGTGAAAAATATCTTTCTCTACTGATCTAGATGGGCATGTCCCTGCCAAGCACTACCAAACAATACTGGAGAACCATGTGCACCCGATTGTTTAAACATTGTACCGTAAAGTGGTGTAGTGTGTCAGGATGATCATGTAATGTACCAGTGCCCACAGCAAGAGGTTAAACATCTCTCATATGTAGCTTGCACAGTCACCAGATCTGAATATTATTGAGCCACTTTGGGCTGCTTTGAAGGATAGATTCAGGAAATGTTTTTCTCCACTTGCATCATGTAGAGACCTGGTCACTGTTCCGCATGAGGAATGGCACAAAATCCCTCTAACCATTGTGCTGGACTCATATCTTTCATTCCCAAGATGATTTGGAGATGAGCAGGGTTGGGCAAGTGGTTTTCAAACCTGTCCTACAATCCTGTCTCCCTTATCAGACAAACCTGATTCAGCTCATTAGTAGAGACCGCAAGACATAAATTGGGTGTGTCTGAAAAAATGTGCAGGGCAGTGGTGCTTGTAGGACAGGCTCCACACCATACTATTACATTATTTTTGTCTAAAACAAGGTGCCCCTGTTAAAAAAAACAGTATATGCTGTTTAGGTATGTTTTGAAGCTGGGAAGCTGGTTTAAGCCGGTCCTTAGCTGGTCATGCACTGGTGCTAAGCTGGTTTGACCAGCTAAAAACCCAGCAAATGACCACCATGAACCAGCAAATGACCAGCTCAAACCAGCATCCCAGATTTGGGTGTCCCTGTATAATTTATGTTTCTTGGAATTATGGAATTATGGCATTTCAGTCAGACCCATTGCCACAGGTGTATATAATACGCTGTTGAGCGCCATAATAACTTTCCCAAACCTATGGGCGGCAGTATAGGGAAAAGAATAAAGCCATGCAAGCCAGTCAAAATCCTCAGAATTGACACCAAGGAATAACACAATATTCCTTTCAAAACAGCAAACATGGCGCGAGGCATTGATGTTAAGCGTTTTCTGACGTTTGAGAACCTACAACCCCGTTTCTCCTAGTTGACATAGACACACATAACCCGGAGTTATCAGAAATCTCCACTTTGGCCGGAGTTTTTAGGAATAATCGCTTTCTGTGATAATAACAGGGTATTCGTTTAAATGAAAGACCAAACAGCAGGGAAATATCTGCGTCTTCCCT
>JAUCMT010000059.1:13397399-13409867 GCA_032357475.1 Enteromius thamalakanensis
CTTGTAGAACAGGCTCCACACCATACTATTACATTATTTTTGTCTAAAACAAGATGCCCCTGCTGAAAAAAACAGTATATGCTGTTTAGGTATGTTTTGAAGCTGGGAAGCTGGTTTAAGCTGGTCCTTAGCTGGTCATGCACTGGTGCTAAGCTGGTTTGACCAGCTTAAAACCCAGCAAATAACCACCATGAACCAGTAAATGACCAGCTCAAACCAGCATCCCAGATTTGGGTGTCCCTGTATAATTTATGTTTCTTGGAATTATGGAATTCTGGCATTTCAGTCAGACCCATTGCCACAGGTGTATACAATCAAGCACCTAGCCATGCAATCTGCATTTACAAAGATTTGTGAAAAAAAGGGTCATTCTAAGACCACATTTACACCTAGCCGGGTATTTAGAGAAACTAATATTTCCTCCCCTCCGTTTTTAATAATAATCTTGTGCACACAACATCGTTTTCAAAAAACATGTCCTTTATATCAACCCTTCCCGCATAAATATGCCGTTGAGTGCCATAATAACTATGCCAAACCTATGGGCGGCAGTATAGGGAAAAGAATAAAGCCTTGCAAGCCAGTCAAAATCCTCAGAATTGACACCAAGGAATAACACAAGCGACTTCCTGTTCCTTTCAAAACAGCAAACATGGCGCGAGGCATTGATGTTAAGCGTTTTCTGACGTTTGAGAACCTACAACCCTGTTTCTCCCAGTTGACATAGACACACATAACCGGCGTTATCAGAAATCTCCACTTTGGCCGGAGTTTTTTAGAAAGAATCGCTTTCTGTGATAATAACAGGGTATTCGTTTAAATGAAAGACCAAACAGCAGGGAAATATCTGCGTCTTCCCTTCGTGTAAATGGGGCCTAAAGAGCTTCAAGCATGGTACTGTGATAGGATGCTACTTTTGCAAAGTCTGTGACAGTAGAAGTGTTAGGAACAGCAGAAGGGTCACTGAATGCTTAGGCACATGGTGTATAAAAGTCATCAATGCTCCATTGTACAACCACAGCTGAAGAGATCCAAACTTAAACTGGCAATAATATTCACACAAAAACATTGCAGTAGGAGCTTCAAGGAATGGCTTTCCAAGACCAAGCAGCTACATGCAAGCCTGACATCACCAAGTACAATACCAAGCATCACTGGATTCTGTAGCAGTGGAACCTGTTCTGTGGAGTGACTAATTATTAACCATGTTTGGCACCAGATGCCGGGAGAACATCACCTGCCTGTCTGTTTTGGTGGAAGAGGGATAGGGCTAGTCCGCTTACTTCCAATGAAGGGAGATTTTAATGCTTCAGAATACAAAGACATTGTGGACAATGCCATATCTTTAACTTTGTGGGAACAGTTTGGTAAAGATCCCAACATGATTGACCCGGTTTACAAAGCTAAGCCCATCAAGACATGGTTGGACGACCCTGACCTTAACCCACCATTGAAATGAATTGGAATGGAGAGCCAGTTCCTCTCATCCGAACATCAGTGTCTGCCCTCACAAATGCTCTACTAGATAAATGTGCAAGGAATCCCACAGAAGCACTATAATACCTTGTAAGAGCTTTCTTAGAAGAGTGGAAGCTGTTATAGCCAAGAGGTGCCAACTCCACAAGTATTATGTAGAATGCAATGTTATTTGGTGTAGTGGTCAGCTGGTCAATTGTTTGGAATAATAATAAAAAAAAATTTGGAAGAAGTGTCTTATACACCCCATGACCAGATTAGAAACACATAAATATTGGGAAATTGTATTACAGTTTTAGGTATCCATTATCTTGGTAGTCCATTTTGAGCATTCTGTTGACAGTCTGCTTCATAACTCTGCTTTTTTTTTTTTTTTTTTTTTTTAGGGATGGTGTCACACAATATTCCTCTATAACTTTGCAAATACATGTCAAATTATTCTAACTCTAACCTACCAGTCTACTAATACTCTACTAACACTCTAATGAACATTCATAGATATGTAGATGCAACGATTATTATAGTCAACAAAATGAATTATATTTTACAATTTCATTAAAATGACAATTTCCTATGTGAATTTTAAAATGCAATATTACCCAGACATGTTTTCACCTGTGTGGTGTGTAATGCTGTTGCTATAGCTGTTGTCATCAGGTGAGAGCTGCCATAACATTGTCTGCTGGGGAAAGACCCATGTGTGTGGTTTCTTTACAGTACCCAGCACATGTCTGAAAGCTCTAGGCATTTCTCCTGTACTGTGGGACAAAATGGCAACAAGTCAAATGCATTTGGATTGAGTCTGACATCATGCTCCAGTTAAAGAACAAAGAACGTTCTCTCTCGTTTGAGAACCTCTCGGGACACTATTAGTTTTACCTATTGTACCTGTTGCCCTCTGCTTTTTCACGCTCTTCCAAATTTCTCTGAGACTTTGATTTCGTTGGATGTTTGATAAACAGCCAAGACTGAAACATTTCAGCCGAACTGTATCCCGCAATGCATCTGGGTCCATCTGATATCTGTTTGCTCCCATTATATCTCGTGCTGTATTTAGGGCCGGTTCTGCCTCGAGTGGGTCTCCAGAGGCCTGTGGGACTGAATTAAGCGGGTGCTCTCACACATGCTGTGATTGTGTATGCGCTCACAAAGTCGCGCTGTGAAAAGCTGTGCCGCCTCACTGCATCGCATCAATAGCTATGCCACATAGAGACTGTGTTAGCACTGAAACAAGCACTGCTACAGGCATTCTCACGCTCCAGACACATTTTCCATAACACTATTCATATTCAAGAACGAATGTTGCAATACTGTTTAATATTTATATTATTTAAGAACTTTACTGTTCGGTCGATGTTACCAATACAGTCAAATAGCAAATTTGATCATTGTAAGTCATAAGACATAAGAGTTAGAAATGTCATTTAATGCTAATTTAGCCATTTAATTTAAAGCACTGTTTATGCAGAGTCAAGCTTTCTTTTGCTGGAAATAGCTCAGGATATCTGGAGATTTGTGTGGCAGGTTAACACATGGAAAGTCACAATTCTATAAAATGCCCAAAATATCCAAACGTCCCTTATAATGATAGACAACGTCAGGGACTGCTGACTGGGATGAGTGTTGTGTTTACTGTAAGAAACATATATACGGACACTGTAATAATCATTCATTTGAGCTGAAAATCAAAAATCTCTGTGAACTCAGACATGAGTGCGTGTGAATGAGGAATTGAGGTTAAACAGCAACAGATCCAGTAGTGGCCTACATTCTGTAACAGGGCAGGAAAACCACACTCATGACAGACACAAAGAGAGAGAGAGAGAGAGCTGTGGTGCTGATTCCTGCATAATGCAAGCCTGTCCGTCCACACCAAATTCAACTACAGTAACTATTCTCTCTTCCTCTCTATAGTACGAGTCTGATGCTATAATTGAATTTTTTTGCACCTTTCGTGATTCCTGTCATCTGTTCTTTCATCTAAAGGATTAGTCTGGGATTTTGGAAAGGAAAGATGATCCAGGTTCCTCTTAAAATGCAGCCAGGAGGAGTGAAAGGCTGTCTAGAGATCACGCTTTAATGATTTATACCGACTGTATGAAGCTGCCCGAGGGATGTGAACACGACAGGCAGAGACTTGTCTATAGACGTCTAATTTCACAATTCTTTTCTTAGTAATTTTGGGATTAATAATGGAGTGGTTTATTGTATTCATCAGTGTAATGAGAACAAATCTTTGTATGTAAAATTAAATATATTGTTAATATGTAATTACGTTTTATTTCTGAACTTGTTAGTTTAGCTGTCTGTGGAGTTAGCCAGAGAATTTATATTATATCCTGCAACGTTAGGTTAGTTATTTACGGGCTCTGGCCCATGTGGCACAGTTGGGTTTATCCAAACAAAAAAAAAAAACAACACTTGGCACCAGCCCCAGTGAGAAGTGGTACTTGTTACCGAACCAACTCTGCAAGGAGAAGGTTGGGAGACTAGGGCTGCAACTAACGATTATTTCGAAAATCAGTTAGTTGGGCTATTATTTTTTATTATTTTATTTTATTTTTTTGATTAATCGGATAAAAACTAAACGCTTCTTTTAATTTAATGTTTTGCTTATAACTATATAAAACCATATATTATATATATATATATATATATATAATATAGTTTAAAAATACACTGGCATATTCAGTTGTTAGGATATAAAGAGCTAAAATTTGTATAATAAAATTATATATGCAGAAGTAAGACCACAGTAAATTACGTTACGTTTGAAAACCAATTTGCTAGTTAACAAGTTAACTTTGTAGTGGACTATAAACAAAAAACTGTAGAAATGCTAAACGCTAATAACACAAATAGTCACAAATGTACTATTATTTGCATTCGCTGATAACCACAACAATCACTAAATGTTATATTCCACTGTTATTCGCACCGTGTAATTTAAGCTAACCTAAAATCGCGGCATTTAACTAATCACTATTGCTCATGATGTGATTGCGTAATGTGACTTAACGTTACCCTGCTGATGTTTCGCCATCCGTAACACCTGCTCAGTCTTGCATAGCGCTTCCTTTTAGAGGTGTTTAATGTAAATTGCTCCCATACCTTTCTGTAACCTCCATTGCGCGAGCGGCTGTGCGTCTGTGTGTGTTTGTGCATCATGTGGTCGTGCAGAGTCAGAGGTTAAGTGATACCAGCTCTGGCTCTGGAACAAACACCTGGATAGAGGTTGAGCTACCTACTTCTCTGCAGTCGACCAGGATGAGAGGCATCTAGAGAGTGTGGGAATACTCACAAGCCAACTCTGCGCCAAGGTTATGAACTTTAACTCGGTAGACAAGAGGGTCATCTCTGTGATTTGTGTCACAGAGAGAATGATTCTGACTCTGCTTATGTGCCAAAGCACCAGTTCAGAGTGCCCTGCCATTTTGGAGACCCTGGGTTGGGCCCTGGAAGGAGTAACACCGAGGTACTTCGTAGAACTACTGGGTGACTTCAAAGCTCATGTTGGTAACGACAAAGAAACCTGGAAGGGAGTGGGATTCTGTTGTTGGACTTAGAATCGATTGACCATAACAAACATCATGTTTCAGCATAAGGTGGTGTGTATCTAATACCAGACCACTTTAGGTCAAAGGTTGCTGATTGAATTTGTTATTTTATAGAAAGTGAGCTGCTTCCCAATGTAGAGGGGTTCAAGTATCTTGAGTTCTTGTTCACAAGGGAGGGCAGGTCTAAGCATGTGATCGATAGAAAGAAGCAGTGACTGCAGGTGGAGCGGAGTACAAAGGCAAAGCTCTCGATTTACCAGTTCATTTATATTTCATCCCTCATGATTTTTGGGTAATGACCGAAACAATTGAAGTCCAAGCAGCGGAAAATGCGTCAATAATGCGTAGAAATGTGTCAACTGATAGAGCTTTTGGTCTACCGATATAATCGCAATTGAGATCACGTGGCGTAGCATGTTATGTAACCACGCAATACAATGAATGAGACAAACGTGATTTGCAGGGTATGCAAGAGCACTGTTATAGCAAGCGGTGGAAACGGGGGATTCTAAAACGCTTAACTTTAAAAATGCTTCATGTGGCTTAACGCACTTAAAAACCGACGAGGGAAGCCCAAACTGCTGTCAAACCTTCTTTGTATTAATCACTAACTACTGTCGACAGAATGAGCCCATATTCGACAGATAAAGTGAATAATATCACGTTTAGCATTTTCTTCCCACCATGAGGTGATGGCGCAAGAAACATTAAACTTACAGTAAACGGTATGGTTGTTTTTTATTATTATTATTATTATTTAAAAGTATTGCTGCAATTCAGTTTAAATAAAATTACTTTAATTGAAACTGTTTCTTTGTCTTTGAATTTTTATTTACGCCTTTTCAGATACAAATAGCTTTATTGTGATATATATCGTTATCGTGGTAGCAAATAGAAAATCCCGCCCGTCGTCTACAGTCAGTGATGCTATATTTTAAAGAGCGTTATTTAAAGAGCATGTTAGTAGAAAATATACCTCTTAGCAGGTCCACAATTAATTTAGCTTATTACAAACAGGAACGTTTATTGCATGTTATGCCCCAAAACCCACCCATACCTTAAAAGAATAGGGACAGCCATTAAGACGATTTTTAGACAAATAATTGATGCTTATAGACGTTTTATTTTGCCGGAAGCCTATAGGAAGACCTCAGTCATTTATAAATGATTCTTATTATGAATTTGGAAAGATGTTTGTCGCATGTGTCACAATTTCAGAATACTTGCAATCTGTGCACGTGTTAGAAAACACAATGCTCTGCAGTTTATGTTCACGATTTCATTTATCATACTGTAACAAGCAACAACCACCCTCCTCTTCTCAATGTAGACATGCAATACAAAGCTAAACAGTCTCTGGATGTCGATGCAATGTTGTAATGACTTTCTCTGATGGTTTTAAATGCTTCCACACTGTTTGCTGCATTATAAAGCGTGCATGCCTCTCACTTCTTCAGCCAAACACAGAAAATGCTATTGGTATTTTTGGGCAAATAATTTTGGTTGCTGTACATTTGGAGCATCTCTAGTTCGGGCATCTGGTTAGGATGTCTCCCAATCAATTTCCAGTTCAGACTTCGTGCAGACGTCAATGGTAGCACACATTTCAGTCTGTTCTTTATATATATACTTATATTTCAATGTGACCCTGTATAGAACTGCAAAAACAACTGTTAAAACACAAACAATACTGACTAGCTCCAACCCATCATCTGCTTGTGTCTCTCACCCACATATCTGTCTCTCTGGTGTTCAGGACAGATCCAGTATCAAACACACACACAATAGTCTCTCTGTGCTGCTGTCAGTGAATTGTGCTCTGAACAAAGCGTCTCTCACAGTCGGAGTGAAAGCTCAGCCTCTGCTGTCAGGTGCGCCACAGAAAGTGACATCACTGTCTCTTTTTAGAGGTGTTTACTGAGCCATGAAAGCATTGCTGTTACTGCAGATTGGTGAAGCCAAGTATTAGACTCGGTGTGCGATGAATGAAACATCAAATATGGCTTGTTAAAGAGAGGTCTAGTGTTACTTTTTATTGATTGGACAATTTTACCAGAATATAATAGACTTCTAGAGATCAAACATGTAGATATAACAATGTTATTTTATGCAGTATACAATTGATGTGTGTCTGTGTGTTTGTCTTTGACAAAAAAACTACATCTTAAAAATATATATGTTAAAAAAAAAAAAACTCATTTGAACATTAATGGCTGTTGTGGTTAATAATAAGGTTTTTTCAAGTCATTGGATGACTATATCAGAAAACATATCAGTAAAATAGTCAATCTCTCAAGTAAAGTCTTGCACACAGTGAGATGTCAGGTTGCATGTTCACTGAAAATGATTGGGTGGATTGTATATGTGCACACACACACACACACACACACACACACACACACATACACACACATACACACACATGTAAGAAATCAATTTATGTAGCCGCGAGTATAATTCAAATCTTTAAGGAATAGTTCACCCAAAAATGGAAATTCTGTCAGGCTGTCACCATTAACTTGATCATTTTATTCCTACTATGGAAGTCAATGGTGACCAAAGAAACTTTAATTTCAGAATATCTTCTTTGTGTTCAGCAGAACAAAGAAATTCACACAGGTCTGATATACTACTCCAGGGTGAGTAAATGATGAAAGAAGTTTCATTCTTGGGTGAACCATTCCTTTAATTGTTTTGTATCTTACTGAAGTGAGGAAGCATCTGTTTGTTTAGATCAAGTTGACGAACACTTCATATCTTTATATCTTACATGAAGGTGACTTCATATCTGAAGTGTTACATTTTTTGCTGGACATGTTCCATGCAGTCAGACACCCAGTAATTGCGGTACTGTTTTAGATGACTAATTTTCACTTTATCAACACATCGGGAGGTTCTCAATATCAGCGTGTGACTGAGCAAGTCATTTTAATGTTTCATGTCTGTCTGTGTCCCAGGATTCGTCCTCAGCTGGCAAGGGAGAAGATTGAAGGATGTCACATCTGCACATTTGTGACCCCTGGCGAACCCCAGGTGGTTCTGGGAAAGGACAAGGCCTTCACATATGACTATGTGTTTGACATGGACTCGACGCAGGACACCATCTATGCCAACTGCACTGAGAAACTCATCGAAGGGTGTTTTGAGGGTTATAATGCCACTATTTTTGCCTACGGACAGGTTTGTGCTTTTTAGAAAATTCTATGTTGTCTTTGACAGATCTGGTTACATCCAGAATATTTTAAGGTGACGGGTGAAAGGAGTTTGTATTTGACCTAGTTTGATGTCTTCATGTTGTCCGTCTCGTTTATGGCCAGTGTTGCCTGTGACCTGCATTTCATGGCTGACTTCCTCCAGACATCATCACAGATTCGATATCTGTCTGTCTCTCTCTCTCTGTTAATCCTGATTTATCAACAGTCTCACTCATCCGCCAGATGGACACATCCAGCAGAAAGACATGTGGCACACTGTACTAAGATTATTAAATGTGACGTCAAATGTATTTATTATTTAAAGTACACCTATAACGGGTTATGAAAGGTTCGTATTTTGGTTTTGGGAGTCCCCAACAACAGGTTGACATGCATGCAAGGATAAAAATCTCTTTCATTGTTTTAAAGCAGTGGTTTTCAACCTGTGGGCCGCGCCCCCCTAGTGGGCCGTGACGGTATTGCAGGGGGCCGCCAATTATTATTGATAGAAATTTTAATATTGTTAATATAATAAAAAATGTCTAGTTTGCTGATCCGTTATGTATATTTTCTATTTATTCAATACATTACCAGTTTATTCAATAAAGACGATTAACAGCCTTGCTTCTGAGTACTTAGTTAACCCGACACAAAAAGCGGGATCGTTTAAATTCTTTTGCAATGGGCTGCGGAAGCATATGCTGTGTGGGCCGTGAGTTAAAAAGGTTGGGAACCACTGTTTTAAAGTATGCATTAATTTTTAAGCGTACTTGCTCAACGATTAACTTTTTTCCAAACCCTTCCTTTGACGGTGATTTGCTGTGATTGGTCGATTTATCTGACCTGATAAAGCAGTGTTTGTGAGTGCAGTGCTGCTTTGTGTACAGCGTTACCGTGGTAATCGCTATTTTTACTGCTCCAATAGCTGCACCTAGTGGTGAAGAATTAATTTGCATTTTCATTTAGAACCACATGAAAAGACCAGCAAGTGGGCATCAGTTTGTTAATGATTTATGTTGATGGCAACAAGGTTATTCTCAAATATCCATTATGAAGCAGATTAATGGTATTAAACGGGGAAATAGTGTGCTGTTTTCCTCGGTTGTGTACTTTTACATCACAACTGTATTAGGTTCAATCTGCACAGTTATAAAATGCATAAATTAGAACATAATGAAGTGTTTGTTTGAGTGTGGTCACTGATCAAATGTTGGTGTTGGATCTCAGACAGGGTCAGGGAAGACGTATACGATGGGCACGGGCTTTGATGTGGCCATAGCAGACGAGGAGCTGGGCATCATCCCGCGGGCGGTCAGTCACCTCTTTAAAGGCATCGAGCAGAGACGCCAGGAGGCCACAGATCAGGGGCGACCCGTCCCAGAGTTCAAGATCAGCGCACAATTCCTGGAGGTACAGAGCTTTTGTGGACGGTGCTTTACTAGTAGAAATAATATACTGTGTATATATACTATGTATGTATGTGTGTGTGTGTATATACATATATATATATATGTACTTAAACTTAAATAACAATATTACATATTGTTCAATATTAAGACAGAAGACACATAAAAAGAAAAATTATTATTGTACGGCCTGTCTTCCCTCTATGTGTGTATCTGCAGTTATATAACGAGGAGGTATTGGATCTTTTCGACACCACACGTGACATTGAGATGAGGAAGCAGAAATCTCACATAAAAATCCACGAGGACGCCAACGGCAGCATCTACACCGTAGGCGTGACAACTCGCACAGTCTCCTCAGAGGCAGAAGTGAGAGTCAGCCATTTCTTTACCAAGATATTGTACCCATAAATTATGCATCAAGTGTAAAGTGACTGTGCTGGTGTGTGTGCTGTAGATGATGCAGTGTCTGAAGCTGGGCGCTCTCTCACGCACCACTGCTAGCACTCAGATGAATGTACAGAGCTCTCGATCTCACGCCATCTTCACCATTCACGTCTGCCAAGTGCGCGTTTGTGCACCCGCGGAAAGCGTAAGTACAGTCTGACTCGGTCCACATTGCCATACTGAGTATAAACTAGTGCTGTTAAACTGATTAATCCCATCCTATATACTGTATATATATATATATTATTATTATTTATTTTTTATTTTTTTGTAATTTATGGAGAACATTTTTGAACAAACACTATCTAGTGTATTTTTGTTTTAGTTCACATTTCATACATGTTTTTTTTTCTCAGCCACCAGAGCAGGACAATGAAACAGACAATCGACTGGCCAACAGCTCGTCTGAGTTGGAAGAGTTTGAAACACTCACAGCCAAGTTTCACTTTGTGGATCTGGCAGGATCGGAGAGACTCAAGAGGACGGGGGCCACAGGGGACCGCGCCAAAGAGGGCATCTCCATTAACTGTGGATTGGTCAGAACGAGTAGTATTGTTAAACAATGACAAATAATACGACTGCATATTAATCTCCCACGGATTTCATCAGGGTAGAATTATATTATATAATATTTCTCCTCTGCTGTTTTCTGGTTGTGAGGCAGCTGGCATTAGGGAATGTCATCAGTGCTTTAGGAGACCGAAGCAAACGCTCAACGCATGTGCCTTACCGAGACTCCAAACTCACTCGCCTTCTGCAGGATTCACTGGGAGGAAACAGGTCTGTGCCAAACGTTCTGGAATTAATGAAATAGTTCACCCAAAAATGTGTTTTCTTCCAAGCCCAGAATGCTGTTGCTTATTTCTTGGAAACATAATGAAGGGGTTTTTTCATACAACAATAGTTTGAACGATGCCTGTCAAACTATAAAAGACATAAAAACAAAAGTAGTCCATATGCACTATATTGCAAATCTTCTGAAGTCATAGAATTGTATGTAGAGCAGACCAAAGTTCAAAGCATTACCAAACATGTAGCCTTGACACATAATGTCATATTGGACAATAACAAAAATTGTTCTTGAATCTGGACTAGTGCTATCATGATTAATCACATATGAAATAAAAGTTTTTGGTTGCATAATATATGTGTGTGTTCTGTGTATATTGATTACTTGTATATATCAATACACACACACAGTAAATATTTAGAAACTATTTTACATATCTGTATTTAAGTTCATATAATTTATACTTGAAATAAATATATTTAATATATAAACATTTTTATACTTGCATGTGTATTTATATATATACATAATAAATATGCACAGCACACATGCATATATTATGTAAACAAAAACATGATTAATTGTTTGACAGCACTACTCTTGACCAATTATCACTGAGGTCACACATGACAACTGGTGCCATATTTGATGCCAGTAAAATATTATCATTGAACTTAAATTTCAGTCAATTTTAGTCAAAGCTATCATATTTTTTTTTTTTTTTAAATCCAAGTATTCTTTCTTTTTCAGGCTAGAAAATATTCAGTTAAAATTCTTCAAACATTAATAGGAAGGGCTTTTTTTACAGTATTTTTAATGAACAGCAACTAATTTGCAATAGCAGTGTAATAACAGGATAATAACTGAATTATAACACGATAATGACAATAAAATTACTTCAATTCTTTAATCAGGATCTTAATACCAACATCAGGAATGCATTTTCAGCAATGTATTGTGATGCAGCAGGCTTGATCCACATCAAGACAAATATTTATTTGGCATTGTAGCATTAGCCAGTGTGAGTAAATAAATATAGCTGGACATTCTATCCGGTCTCTTAGTCGAACAGTGATGATCGCCTGCACCAGCCCATCAGATCAGGACTTCATGGAAACCCTGAACACACTGAAGTACGCTAACAGAGCTCGCAACATCAAGAATAGGGTGGTGGTGAACCAAGACAAGGCCAGCCAGCAGATCAGTGCACTCAGGACGGAGATCGCCCGACTGCAGATGGAGCTCATGGAGTACAGAACGGTGAGAATCTCGAAATAAAATATAGGTTTGATAGAAAGGAGATGATAGGCCTGAGTACCTTCTATGTGTATCTTCAGGGTTTCATCAACATAAAGTTGAATCACTTCTTGAATGGAATTAATATATACATTCATTCCACACAGGCTGGTATATTTCAGGTGTTTGATTATTTTGATTTTGATGATAATAACTGACAACTAATGAAAACCCCAAATTCAGTATGTCAGAAAATTAAAAATATTAGTCAAGTCAAGTCAAGTCCCCAACTAAGCAAGCCAGAGGAGAACCAAAACCCCATCCATGAGAGAATGGGGAAAAAAACCTTGGGAGAACCAGGC
>JAUCMT010000059.1:13409967-13420121 GCA_032357475.1 Enteromius thamalakanensis
TATCGCGCGATAAGAGTCTCGCGTTAACGCAGCGCGTTAACGCCGATAACGGCCCACCACTAATATATATATATAAATATGTTTGTTTGTTTGTTTGTTTGTTTGTTTTTTGGTGAAAACGGGCTTCCAAATTTCTTAGTTCTCTAGGTAACCAAGCACAGTAACTTTTACAGAAAATGTTTTAGTGTACAATTTGAATACAAACGGTCATAAATTATTATTAGTAGAAGTAGTGTTGTTGTTATTTAAATAAAATAAATTGTGGATATTTTGTTATTTAATGTTTTTTTAAATAATAATACACAATACACAATATAATTACTAATATGCTGTATTAAAAAGTTCTGATTAATGCAAAAAAAACGAATGAATGAATGAATAAAAATGTAGATAGCTGACATTTTGCAAACGAAAAAAAACTATTATTTAAATAGTTAAAATCATTGCTAAAATTATTATTTATAAAAATTATATTATTATTTTATTTATGTATTTACCAATTTTGTTGCTGTTGTTTCTTCCAAACAAGCTCTTAAATTTTAAAACTTATATGTTTTTGTTATTTTTCAGCTGGGTGCTTAGGGCCACAGCTACAGCAAGGTACAGAAGGTCAGAAGCAAGTACACGAAATGTGAAATACTTGCCAGAATAACACAATTAAAAATCAGTTAGATTGTCAGGGCCAGTTATTTCCTAAACAGCGGGTCAGCTGGACTGCAGGGAAGATCAGTGTGGACAGGCGTAGCAGAGGTTGCAATCAAGCGCATGGTAGACAAAGCCATGAAGTGAACAATAATGACCCAGTAATTATTGAGCAAGCTGTTTCTGGAAGGCCGTCGGAGACACACCGGCTGAGCACACACTACATTACCAACCTGCCAACAAAAGCGGATCCAAACAACCAACCCTCTGCCAATTCACTGATTATAGTAACTAATCATAATGCCACCTGACTGTCCATGGATCACTTTATGATCCTAATGGCCAGGGTGAGAGCGGCACGTAATGTTGTTTTAGGTGAAAAACTGTCTGATTTTTTCTTCCTCATGCCTTTAAATTAGGGATGGCACGGTTCACAAAACCCACGGTTCGGTTTGAAATCTGCATCTTCATAAAGTTGGTCAGCAGCAGGAAGCATGTTTTAGTGCTCTAAAATGTCCTGGTATACAGCTGTGTTGACCTTGGACCTCAGAAAACACAGTGGACCAACACCAGCAGATGACATGGCACCCCAAACCATCACTGACTGTGGAAACTTTACACTGGACCTCAAGCAACAGGGATTCTCTCCTCTCTTCCTCCAGACTCTGGGACCCTGATTTCCAAAGGAAATGCTAAATTTACTTTCATCAGAGAAAATAACTTTGGACCGCTCAGCAGCAGTCCAGTCCTTTTTGTCTTTAGCCCAGACTAGACGCTTCTGACGCTGTCTGTTTTTCGAGAGTGTCTTGACAAGGAATGTGAAGCTGAAACCCATGTCTTGCATACGTCTGTGCTTGGTGGTTCTTAAAGCACTCCAGCCGCAGTCCACTCTTTGTGAATCTCCCCCACATTTTTGAATGGGTTTTGCTTCACAGTTCTCTCCAGGGTGCTGTTATCCCTGTTGCTTGTACACTTTTTTTCTTCCCTTCGCCTCTCTATTAATGTGCTTGGACATAGAGCTCTGTAAACAACCAGCCTCTTTTGCAATGACCTTTTGTGTCTTGCCCTCCTTGTGCAACGTGTCAATGGTCATCTTTTGAACAACCGTCACATCAGAAGTCTTCCCCATGATCGTGTCGTCTACAGAACTAGACTGAGAGACCATTTAAAGGCCTTTCCATGTGTTTTGAGTTAATTAGCTGATTAGAGTGTGGCACTAGGTGTCTTCAATACTGAACATTTTCACAATATTAAAATTTTCTGCGATACTGAATTTGGGGTTTTCATTAGTTTTAATTAGTTAGTCTGTCTGTGTTTCTCAGGGGAAGCGTATGGTCGGAGAGGATGGGCTGGAAAGCATTAACGACATGTTCCATGAGAACTCGATGCTGCAGATAGAGAACAATAATCTGCGCATGCGCGTGAAGGCCATGCAGGAAGCCATCGATGCTCAGGGTGCTCGGCTCACGCAGCTGCTCAGTGAACAGGCCAATCAAGTGCTCTCCAGAGCGGGTACAACAACGCAAATACAGCTAATCAAAGACTTTGTTAGGCGTCTGATAGTTGTTGACAGAATTTGGACTATGTTTTCAGGTGAAGGCAGTGAGGAGATTGGAAATATGATTCAGAATTACATCAAGGAGATTGAGGATCTGAGGTATTTTTACATTTTTGTTTCTATCTATCTATCTATCTATCTATCTGACTATCTGACTATCTGACTATCTGTCTGTCTCCTATCTATCTATCTATCTATCTATCTATCTATCTATCTATCTATCTATCTATCTATCTATCTATCTGTCTCATATCTATCTTTCTGTCTTTCTGTCTCATATCTATCTTTCTGTCTTTCTGTCTCCTATCTATCGTTCTGTCTTTCTGTCTCCTATCTATCGTTCTGTCTGTCTGACTATCTGTTAGAGCCCTGCATTTAGGCTAATTTTGATGTCATAGTGCAGACCTTTACCAGAAAAAAATTAAGGCGAAGGCTATAAAATCCAAGGACTGGCCCGTGTCTCTCTCTATGTCCTGCAGAACGCGCTTTATAGCGTCACTCTCTCCACAAACCATCATGACGAACATTTCTTTTAGTGTTTAACGTTTAACGTTGAACTGTTTTTAGCATGCCTATCGATTTTTTTAATGCAAGTCATGATGATTTGAGAAGGCAAAATTGATCAGTAATCCTTTATGATCAGCTCACTGTCTGCCGTGCTCGGTACTTTAAAAAACACAAACTTATATTTAACAAACAAAAAATGTCTAAATTAGCTTAATAAAAAAAATTTAACAAAATATAATAATTCTGCCATTACACTGAAAACTGAACTATTTTAATAGCTCAAACAGCAGTATAAGACGTTTTAGTAGAAGGGGAAAAGACGGGCTCGGGTCGGGCTCGGGCTGGTAATTCTGATAAGCTGTTGGACTCGGGCCTAAGCGTCTCGGGCCAGGTTTGGGCTTGGGCCTAAATTTGAGGCCCTTGCAGGGCTCTACTATCTGTCTGACGGTCTCCTATCTATCGGTCTGTCTGTCTTTCTATCTATCTGTCTATCTATCTACCTATCTATCTGTCGTCTGACTGTCGCTCATCTCTCATACTCTACTTTATTGTGTGTATTTTAGAGCTAAACTTCTGGAGAGTGAAGCAGTGAATGAAAACCTGAGGAGAAACCTCACACGAGCGTCCAGCCGTCCTCCATTTTACGGAACGTCTGGAACATTCTCTCCAGCCCTGCTGGGGCCCGACCCGAGCCAAGAGACCTCCGACATCATTGAGATCGCCAAGAAAGATCTGGAGAAACTGAGGAGGAAGGAGAAGAAGAAAAAGAAGAGGTAATAAGTGGTGCAAGTGATCTCATTGTGAGGTGGTATCTGGATGGGCTGTTGCCACGGTAACGGACTGAGAGTGAGTGTGTGTGTTATGAATAATTGCCCCTCGTCTCTAGCTGTGTAACAGAAGCATTGGTTTCGTAGCGAGATGTATTGTTCTTTCAGATATATAATTAGACTGTAATCGGTTCTTTTACCACACCGGCGAATAGTGAATAGATAAAAGTTATTTATTTATTTTAAATAGAAATATATCAATAAAGGAACATGTAATTAAAACATCAACATCATTACATAAAAAAATCAACATTACTTTATTGGCATGGCTGTTAAAAATAGAATATTGCCAAGAAGCATAAAAATAACAATGAAAAGATCAACATAATAGAATAAAACATTCTAATAATTTAAGCTTAAACATTATAACAAATTTGAATGTGTGAACATTTGACAGGGTTACTGTGGTAAACGGCAGAGAAACACGCACTACACATATTTCCAGATGGTATTGTCTTGCAAGTTTGCATTGGTTTGTTAATTAAAATATTGAATATATACAGTATATCTATATATTTTTCCTCAGTGTTTTGTGTTGTTTTATGCAATGGAAGGCTAAATCAACTATGGAAAAGCTGCAAAAATATAATATCAGCAGTTTATCAGCATTGAACATTTCCATGTGATCAGCAGCCGTCTTTACTAATGTGTGTACCGTACCCTCTCTATCTGTCTCTGTGCTCGTTTCCTCTCTTTCACCCTTCACCTCTGACCTCTGACCGCTGAAGACTCCAGCAGCTGCTGAGTGACAAGAGAGGGGAGGATGAGGAGGAAGAGGTGGAGGAAGACAGGTTTGTCCCTGTGTCTCTCTTTCCCCTCACTGCCCTCTATAATTACCCATAACCCCCCGTGTTTCATCTCTGCTTGTAATCTTTACGTTCTAAATGTTTCTCAGCAGGTGGTTTCCAGCCTTGGAGAACAGTCTTCAAAATGTTTATACTTTGTGTTCTTCAATTTATTCATTTATTTAGTTTTCAAGCACACCTTAAAGTTCTGTGTGAATCTCACAAAATCTTGCAAGAACATGTCTGGGTGACATTTCACCAGCACATGTTTCATCAAACAAGGTTTACTTGTAATGTTCTTGCCATAGACACTGGACATTTATTTTATTTTATTTTATTTTATTTTATTTTATTTTATTTTATTTTAATTTATTTTATTTTATTTTATTTTATTTATTTTTTTTAATTTTTAATTTTTAATTTTAATTTAATTTATGACAAGTTTCTGCTGTACTTTAATGACTGTAAATGGCCTCTGTTATTATTAACTAACCTCTGATACAGTGTTAAATTAGTATTATTTATATAATGTTATAGCAATTATTAATGCTTTTCAATTTAATTATTATTTATGTTTTTAATGCTTGGTTTAAGTAAATTAGAGAGGAAGATTTGGTCGCACTTTATTTTACGGTCCCACTCTTGCAATCAACAAACCCTTAACTGCCACATTTTCCTTAAAAACCTCCCAATTCGCTGCTTATTAATAGTTGTTAAGTGTAGGTATTGGGTCATACATATACATATAATACGTCAGCCAAGGTTTTAATAATAGGCCTGCTAATAAGCAATTGATCCCTATACTATACTAAAGTGTTAATGAAGTTTTTATTTTTTTTTTGTGTTATCATATAACTGTTCTGTTGCAATCATGTGTTTCTGTCATAATACCATCTTTCCTTCCCTCCTAATTTTCTGTTTTGTTTCAGATAATCTGTGCCGTTTATAAAAAAGCATATTTTTAAAGAATTTTACAAAACATATTTAAATTTCTAGTTTTGATTTCCCCCTGCAGTGCCAACAAAGATGAAGCACTGGACGGTGAACAGAAGATTAGCGAGAAAGAGCAGTTAGAATCCACCAATCAAGAGCCAGAGATGGTATGATTGACAGCCCGCTTGCCCTATCAGAACACATTTCACAGGTGGCACTCATCATTAGGTCTTTGATATGAAATGGTTTTCCTCAGGAGGCCAGTGACCGCGAGGAGGGGGATGGAGAGGAAGACGAGGAGGAAGTGGAGGAAGAGGAAATGGATGCTGAGGAGAGCTCAGATGAGTCTGACTCTGACCTGGATGAGAAGGGTACTGATGCTTAATATTTATACAATCGCTGTATTGAGAACTATTATTAAATTCTCAATAAAACATGATTTTAGGAAGCCAGATCTATTCATTTTTAAGTTTAAGAAGTACAAGGGTTTTTACAATAGAGCACGTACTGTATGTAATATATAGTACTACTCTTTTTAAACCAATTTCAAAAGTCTTTCTGTAAACGTACGTTTTTGCACTGATAGAGGACTTCCAGGCAGATCTAGCCAACATCACGTGTGAGATCGCCATCAAGCAGAAGCTGATCGATGAGCTGGAGAACAGTCAGAGACGTCTACACACACTCAAACAACAGTATGAGCAGAAACTCATGATGCTGCAGTGCAAGATTAGAGACACGCAGCTGGAGCGAGACCGTGTGCTGCACAACATGGGTAAGCACACATACACCACAAATAAATCAGCTTCGTATTTAATATGTTTAGTTACAATACGACTATATTAGTCTGAGATCCCGCTATCAGAAAGTCTGGAATCTGAGGGTGCAAAAAAAAAAAATATTGAGAAAATCGTCTTTAGCAATGCATATTACTAATCAAAAATTTAGTTAAATCTAAATCAAAAGTTTTGATATACTTATGGTAAGTACTTACAACATGTCTTCATGGAACCTGATCTTTATCCTGTTGATTTTTGGTTCAATAGAAATTTTGGCCAATACTATGTATTGTTGGCTACAAATATACCTGGACTTATGACAGCCTATTTTAGTTTTTATGTCTGTCGTATGTTTAACCAGTAAAAAAGTCTAGGTTCTCCTTGGTATCCATCAGGAATAGATTGAGTTTTTAAAAGAATGGAGCCTGGTGGAAATGTGTAATTTTTAACTTTTGTGTACAGTTACAAGACTTGCTTTGCCATGCTGGTTTTATTGCCTGCCTTTATTGATTGTCTTCAATACATTTCCGCATATGGATTCACACTCGGCCTCAGCATCATCTTTACAATTTGACTGAAGTTTGAAAAAAGATTATTAAATTGTTTCTTTGGGCATGAAATAATAAATGATTCACAATGAGGCCATAAACATTCAGAAATCAGGTAAATTTGGTGATAAAAGAAGACAAAATAATCCATATTAAGTTCAGAGCCATGGTTCTAACACGACTTTTGTTGTTTTTAATGTCATTTTTTTTTTCTGGGGTTTTTTCCATGTTTTTGTCTTGGTGTTTGTTTGTTTGTTTTTATGCTGTTTTGTTTTGTTGTACTGTTTTTTTGTTTGTTTGTGTTTATTTTTATGTTATGTTTTGTTTTGTCTGTTTTGTTTTATCACGTTATGTGTTGTCGTTTGTTTTATTTTGCCGTGGCATGTTTTGTCTTTTGTTGTTTGGTTTGGTTTGGTTACATTTCATTTCGTTTCGTTTCAGGCTCGGTGGAGTCATGCTCTGAGGACAAGACCAAACGGATAAAAGCAGAGTATGAAAAGAAACTGGGTGTCATGAACAAAGAGCTTCAGAAACTACAGGCAGCTCAGAAGGAGCACGCTCGTCTACTGAAGAACCAGTCACAGTATGAGAAACAACTGAAGAAACTACAGCTGGATCTGGCAGAAATGAAGAAAACCAAAGTGAGAGTCACCATGGAGACACGGCTGTGCACTGAAACATGCTGAATCACCGTTACAGCATAAACAATATCAAACAACAGCGCCGCCTAGTGGTCAATAGATGTACTAATATACCACATAGACATCATTTAGAAATTGGCTACTTTTCTCAAAATCCGCTCTAAATTGTTTACAGATTACTATAAAAATAAACATTGATATCCAGAAATGTCAAAATAATTTATTGTGTTATAAAATATCCAAAATGTAAGAGTAATTAGTGTTATATAATCATACAAGTGTACGACTAATCAACATATTTTAGAAATATCGGTAATTCAAATGAATTTTAATGTAAAAATGTATATTTAAATTCCATTTTGTTAGATTGACAATTCTGGATGTAATATCAGTATCAATATTAAGATATTTATATATATATGTATACTAAATCAAAATTAAATTGAATAGATCATTGTTAATCATAATACATGAGAAAATGTATTAAGATCATTCTATGATTTGAAATGAACTGAATTTATTTCTGTTTTAAATAAGTAGCATGATAGCTATTGTACACAAGTCCACTCTGGGATCTGTTTAATTGGTAAGGCCTGCAGCTAATCCTGTATTGAAATAAGCTGACTGTTGCTGTGGGGACTGTTGCCAGGTGCGTCTGATGAAGCAGATGAAGGAGCAGCAGGAGAAGAGCAGGATGGCCGAGTCCCGCAGGAACCGAGAGATCGCCACACTTAAGAAAGACCAGCGCAAACAGGAGGTGCATGATGGGAGAATAACAGTAATGCAGAAGGAAAGAGTGGACTGACAGTGAAATGCATTCAGTGTGCTGTGTTTCTCTCCTGTGCAGCATCAGCTGAAACTGCTTGAAGCTCAGAAGAGACAACAGGAACTCATCCTGCGCAGGAAGACTGAGGAGGTGATATAATACCCTGCCTCTACCACACCTGTGTGACTTTTAATCACAAAATAAGATTTTAATTAAAATATATTATAAGGTTATACATTTCATTTTTAAAACATGCAAACACTCTGAAAACAATATTGATTTAAAATATATTTTTGTTATATAATGCACTTAAAAATGTCTTGGTAACTGAAGTAAAGAAAAATTATATTACATTAATATACACTCTGTGTACACACACACACACACACACACACACACATTGGTTTCTCCATAGGCGTAATGGTTTTTATACTGGACAAACTGGATGTGGTATTGCCCTACACTTAAACCTACCTCTTACAGGAAACTGTGTGCACTTTTAGATTTTCAAAAAACACCATTTAGTATATTTTTTAAGCGTTTTGAATGACAGGGAAACTGAAAATGTCCTCATAAAACACCTACATATTGTAAAACCAGTTATACCCATGTCATTATACACATTTGTGTCCTCATAAACCACATAAACCCACCCCCCCCCACACACACACACATATATATATATATATATATATATATGAGAATTTGAAAATTAAAATGTTTGAATTAAAACAAAAACAACAAAAAATGACTTACAATAATCATTTAAATATATCTAATTTAGTTTAATGTAGCTTATATATACAATTTGAATTAATAGTTTTAATAATTTTAATTATGTGAAAGCCAAATAAAAATTAATACATTTTAATAAAGTTAATAACATGTTAATAATTTTAATAAAGTCCCCAGATGCTTTTTTTATTATTAAAATGCATCCATATAATAATTTAGCATTTTATGAAGATTTGCTACTAAGTGAAAATGTACCCTACTAACACTGATCCTTCAATTTCTGTTTTTAGGTATTTTTAATTTCTATTGATAGTCAGTTAATATGTTCACTGCAAAAAATGCTTTCTAGTCTAGATTCTTGTCGTGATTTCCAAGACAAGAACATATTATATATTATATGTTGTTTTTAGAAAAAACAAGTCAAAATGATGTGAAACAAGCAAAATTTCTGTGAAAAATAAGATTAGTATGCTTACCCCATTGACAGATTATTTTGCTTGTTCTAAACTTGTTTTTTTTTTTTTTTGAAACAAGACAATAATTTTTACTTGTCTAGAAAATATTCCTTAATTTAAAAATATTTAGACATTTTGGTTGGAAACAAGACTTGAAATGCATTTTATGCTGTGTTTTTTTGCTGTGTCAACTGCATTTTCCCAAAGTTTCCTTGGCTGTGTTTCTCAGGTGACCGCTCTGAGGAGACAGGTGCGACCCATATCAGGAAAGGTCACACGAAAGATGAACCTGGCAGAGACGAGCCAGGACCTGTCTCACCGACCACCTGCAGGTCGCACGTACTTGACCTCGGGAGCAGCGAACGGAGCCAGGTACCTTAGACAGGCTTCATGTGTGGTAATGTGTGTACATTCGGCACTGACGGACAACTGTTTGCTTTAGACTGTACCATCGCAGACCGGTTGGGGTGTACTCTACCCGAGTGGCTCGTGGGAAATGGCAGAGTCTGGAACGCAGAATCTCAGATATTATCATGCAGCGCATGACCATTTCCAACATGGAGACCGACATGAATCGCCTTCTAAAGGTATGAATCAGCCTTTTACCTACTGTAGGGATCCCAAACTTTTACCAACATCAGTTATCTCAAAGTTAGACTGGCATTAAAGGGTTAGTTCACCCAAAAGTTGAACTAAGGCTCTGTTTTACTATCGCTCAAGCCATCCCAGGTGTATGTGACTTCTTTCAGAATAATCCAATCGGAGTAATTGCTAAGCTTTGTCAGTGTAGTGGGCTGGTGTTTCCCTTTAACAGTACAAAACATGTTAAATAAAGTGTGCATAAATGTAATAAAACATCATATGTCTCACATGGCTCTGATGGTGAATAAAGGCCTCCTGTATTAGGGCTGAACGATATATCGTTATCGTATCTATATCTCGATATGAACTTTTAAGATATTACTATCGAAAAAAGCA
>JAUCMT010000059.1:13436774-13448841 GCA_032357475.1 Enteromius thamalakanensis
TATTTGCATTTATCAATCGAGTACCGCCTGTCTGTCCCGATGCACACACGCCAGCGAGCACGAGCGCTCTCGTGACAATTATTCCATTACTTTTATTTTTTATTTAATTTTTTTACAGGTCTATATCTTAAGCTTATCAAGTTCAGTTCAGGATGTCCATCAGTTGATCTGCAGAAATGCTGCATAAAAGATCAGTGTAAATTAATAGGCACTTGAAGGAAAAAAATGCCCTTGCAGAGTTAAACTAATTTGATTACAACACACTGTTTCCAAAATCTTCAGAAGGCCATATTAGTGCCCATGTTTTTATGTAAGCAAGCCTTTAGTAAACCAGGGGGTAATTTTTGAGGACGATTAGAACAATCTAATGGCGCTTTTCCACTCCATAGCACGGCACAGCTCGGTTCAGTACAGCTCACTTTTGGGGGGTTTTACACTGGGAACAGTACCTGGTACCTGGTCCTTTTTAGTACTACCTCAGCCGAGGTTCCAAGCGAGCCGAGCCCTTGCCAAAAAGTTACGTCTAAACTCTGCTGGTCACTGATTGTCTAGAGAAAATCATCAAAGAATTACTGCGTCACTGAACTTGCCACATGAGACACAACAGACCCGCGAGATCAGAACGCAACTTTTTTGTTTAAAGAAACACACCTTTTTTGTTTTTGAAACAAACTCCTTCGTCTTGCTGTTAAAAACATCCATATGCCGAGGATAAAGAATACCATTCCGTCAATAGGCTCCATTGTTGTGTGTTTACGATAATGTCACAGAAGTAGAGGCGGCACAACTATAATGACGTGTGAATAATCCAGCCCACTCTAAAGCGGTACTAAACTGCAGTGGAAGCGCAAACCGAGCCGAACTGAGCCGTGCCGAGCCGAGTCGTACCACGCAGTGGAAAAGCGCCATTAGCAGACACAGTACGAGTGACGTATCGTCAGGGAACGTACAGGTTACTTCCGTAAGTAACCTAACTCAGCCGGGCTTCGGCGGGATCCGCAGCCATTCGTCGCTCTAATACAACGTCCTGCTGATTGGTTTATCTAAAAACCACTGCAGCGACCAATGGCAGTTGCAGTCTCACTGCATGATTGAATGAGGCTTCAGTTATAAGGAGTATTTCCCATAGTGTCTTAGCAGATGCAGTACTTGTTTCCGTATCTCAAGGAAACTGGGTTACGGAAGTAACCTTTACGTTTCTCATCAGCTGAAGTTAACCGTGTCTCAGTGGTTTGTGTGTCTCTTTGTGCTCTATCCCGTCTGTTGTTCTGTCGTGTTTTAATGTTTTAATGGCTGACGGTCCTCCTGAAGCTCGCGCACCTGGCCTCTCAGAAGAGCTGCATCATGATCGCTGCTCTGCTCTGTGAAACAACCTCTTAATACACACCTGGAAACCACAGTCAAATATTTATCATCTCTGGCTCCCTCTGACAAATATTCTCTTTTGCAAAGAAACTTTCTTTTATGTTTAGCCACAAATGTCAAAACACAGAGAGAATCGCGCATCATCTCATTGTCACTGCTCAGCTGGACGCATCAATTATTGATAGAGAAAGTTTAAAGCGTTGACGTGAAATTTCACAGCGAGTCCTGCAGTGCGACGTGCTCTTCTGCTGAATATAGCCTGTTATAATCATCAGAATGATATTATTTATTAGACTGCGTTGCAGGTCTATCGTTTGTATTAAAAATATTATTTGAAGTGTGTACTACCGTTCAACGGTTTTAGATCAGATGTTTTTGAATGCAGTCTCTTATGTTCTGCAAGGCTGCATTTATTGAATGGGGGGAAAAAAATAAAGTATAAGTAGTAATATTTTAAAGTATTATTACAACTTAGAATAGCTGTTGTTTATGTGATTATATTTTAAAAGCCTTTAGTGCCAAATGATCCTTTTAGAAATAATTGCTACTCAAACATTTCTGGTTATTATTTATGCTGAAAATATATACTTCATATATATATTAAAATAAATTATTTTAAAATAACATACATTTAAATAAGACACTTGCTAAAAATGATTTGTTTACCTGCATGATGTGACCATTGACCATCCAACATCAGAGAACCCTGAAACATAACACATAATTATTAAATATTTACTTTAAAATACTGGATGTTCTTCAAGTAAACCGGTGAAAAGTGTTCAGATGACAAAGGCGTTTAGGAATGCCTGCATTCGGGTTAATATAAAACAATTTGAATGCGTTTGAAAGACAAAGCGTTCCTGGGACATGGTTGACTAACCCACTGAGTGAAAACTGATGATGAGGAAAAAATAATAGCCCATGCTATTTCCAGTCATCTTTTCTAGACTCGATATGCTCCAGCAAAAAGAGGAAGCCTCATCTTGCATCGTCATTTCAAACAAACACAAATCCTTCCGGGTGTTTCCTCGCAGGGCTGAGCGTTAAATATGCATGATTTTACAGCATCTGCTGCTGGCACAGCCTCACACAGCCTATGTCAAAAGGCATTGTAAGCTATTATTATACAGCTTTTGGGAATATTTTCTTGTGCACTGTTTCAGATAAACAGTACCTGTACTTATTAACCAGGATATAGATACCCTGTCAGGGCCGATAACCAACTGACTACATCATAGTTTAATGGAACCATACTTATTAGTAAACATTTATGGCATGTTATGCTTTTGTGCATTTCTTTGTTTAAAATAAATGAAACATATTTATTGAATCTGGGGATTCTTGTATGTTTTTTCACTCCTGTTCTGATTTCAAAGCAGGAATATTTGTGTTCAGAATGCATAACCTTCATTATAATCACAAATCAATATGTGTGCCTTCAAACCACAGATAGCTTTTGTGGGCCTCAAACACTTCTGACAATAGGAGAAAATGTATGATTTAAAGTAACTTAAAAAAATTATATTAAAAAAGATGTTTTGCAGAATGTCCATGTCACGAGTGCCCTCAAGCTCCACTAGAGGGCACCCGCATCCACCATACCTCCCAGGAACTCAAACAATACATCACTCCCACAATACATCACTCTCTCACACCTGTCAGCAATCTGCACTCATGCACCCGCAGCTGTCCCTCTTCACCACACCTCTTCTCTTCTGCATTTAAACCACAATCAGACACTTTTTTCCCATGAGTAACATTCCCTAGTGTTCTTTCCCGTGTTTGTTTTCTCTGTAGGACTGTTTATCCTCTGTTTTGTGATTGTTTGCTGCTTGATCTTTCCATGGATATTCGACTCTGATTGTGCCTGCCTTGGTTGCTTCTGTCTGCCGTCAATCTACCAATTGACCATGACTGAAAATAAAAGCTTGCGAACGGATCCGCACATCCCTGTCTCCTTCGTTCCAGTCTATTTAATGAAACTTTTGGTAACACTTTATTTTAAGGTGTCCTTGTTGCACGTTACATGTTCTTTCTATTGTAATAACAATACATGATGGATAATTACATAGAAGTAACGCTAAAACAAACTCTAATCCTAAGCATATAGTAAGTACATGTATTTAATTAGCATTACTCTGTACTTAATTACACTGTAACAAGGACACCTTAAAATTAAGTGTAATTTTTAATGAAATTGAAGCTTGAATGGACTGATACTGAAAAGGCTAGGAAACATCATTAAAATATGAATTAAATAAAATGTTAGTAAAACAGCTAGCCTAGTGAAATAAGCATGAACCATTTCGATATGTGTTGTAGCAAATGTAAAGTGATTCACATCAGTCTTTTAAAATGTTAATTACAATAAAGAGCTGGCTCTGAACAACACAAAGGAGTTTGCTATTTTAAGATGTAATTTCCATTTCCTTCATTTCCATTACAAAATGATAGGCTATCAAACCCGATACATAATCTGACATTTGGTGGAAATGACGCTGTGATGGGATTTTTACAGAACAAACTGAACCGACTCCTTTTTGATGCAGGAATATGACTCTGCTGGATAGTGTTAGTGAACACATTTAATGGGTCAAACTACTAATAATGTGTTCAGATATATATTTAACATTCTCAAAGTAAATAAGTTCTAGATATAGATATATTTAGCCCAATTGATATGACAATTTGTGAAGGCGGCGTCCTGAGCTCACACCTTTAATGCAACCAAAATGATAAAGTACTGTTAACTCTATGTATTTACTATATTAGGGTTTGGCTTCGGGTTACACTTTTATATATTAAGGGTTTGTTATTATAATAGCAAGTAGGCTACACGGAGGACACCGTAAACCAAACACGCTTGTTTGTATCTGCGCGAGGGCTCACGCGTCTTGCTGTCACGCACCTCGGCGCTCACTGATACGCGTGACGCCGAGGAATTCTGGAGTGCTCGCGCGCCTGTGACGTCGCGTGAAGCGTTGTGGCTCCCTCACACACACACACGCACGCACACAAACATACAGACACACACACACGCTCCAGATCCACGGGGCGAGGGACGCGGCGGCAGCATGTCCGCGGTAATGAGCGGCTTGGTGAACATGGCGAGTCTCGCGGATTTCGAGCCGCTCGCAGCGGTGATTCCCGCCACCAAAGTTGAGATCACCGTGTCGTGCAGGTGAGTGGCGCGCTTCGGTGTTGATTCCGAACGCTCAGCGCGTGCAGGTTCGAGCGCGGTGATAATCGGAGGGCTGTATCAGCGTTTTCCATAACGCGTTTGAATGACTTTTTATGACCGTTCCTGCTTGTGTTTCTTTCAAAGCTCTGCATCTCTGGAGTGTTTGATTGCAAATTAATCATCTCATGCTGATATTAAAACAAATGTCATGTCAGTCATGCATCAGTCATGAGGGCTCATTTGAGTGATTTATAATAGTGCAATAAATGAAATGTCTATATAGACTCTCTTTCCCTATATATAGCCTAATGTACTACTAGAACTTCAGATCTGATTGTGCTGCATCCAAATGCATGATAACAGGGCACTCGATATCAGGTGTTAGGCTATTCATGGGTTATGCCTATTTTTTGACTAGTTACGATGTGGTTATTTACAATAACATGCAGCTGGCTATAAGGTGCATAAGGTTTTTGAATGCAAAAAAAGCCTAATGCTAAAAGGGTTCCATCTATATGATACCGAATGCATATGTAAAGGATTTATGATGCATTCCATCAGACAGTTCGTCTGTATTGCATAATAGTTGCAACCATGAAGCGTTGACGTCTTGAGATGCATTGAGTTTATCTCTTTAACTTCCTTTTGACCTCAGAATTTAAATCAGAAGCTTTGTTCAAAGCTCACAATGGACACGCATTGATATGTAAAAACTCCCGAATAACTGGAGTAATTCGGTCTATTCATTGTTCATTATTAAAATGCATCTCTATTCACACCTGAGATGAGTGCTGAGAGAGCAGCGGTCCGCTGGGAACATATGAGATGATTGTGTCTGTTATTTTCAAGGAGGACCAAAATCACACTCGCACTCTAGTTCTGCACCTTATGATTTATTGTTAGTCATGCATACCTTACATTTATTGAATTTCGTACATTTTTTTAAACACATCACTTGAAAGATATTAAAAAAGCTGTGTTTGTCAGATTTAATGTAAAATACAGTAGTGATATTTCACACTTTCTTTATACTTGTATTACTACTGTATATTTATAGGATATGCATTGTTATTTGTAAGACATTTACAAGTATTTTTTACATACATTTTACAGTAATTTAATTGTTTAACAATGCAAAATAAAAAGTTATAGGATACCAGTACATAATTGTTTTATTATTCTTAATAAATTTGTATTTCGAACATAATTTCAATCAATAATAAAATTAATTCCAGTACAGTTTTAAATGAAACTGGCTAACATTTATAGTAAATGAAATGTGTCTTCTTTAAGCTGTATCACATTATGTTTTACTTTCTAGAACAATTTACTGTACAACACAAAATTACATGAGCTATTTTTTATAACTATTATTATTTTTTTAATTGGAATATGCAATGCAGTTTTACCACGAGTTAGGCCTTAATAAAATACCTAAGTTAGGAGTGGTGAAGGTGAAACAAAAGCTAGTCCTGGGTTCTGCAGTCAAGCAGCAGAGAGAGCTTGTATCGACTGATTGACTATTTCATGTGAGCATATTGAAGCGGGACCCTCCGTGTCGGAGGTCGTGTCGATACACACCGCCAGAGAACGAGGCAAAGGACAGCAAACCGGAGAAGAATAGGCTTTTTCAGCCCGACTGCATCTGTCGGTCAAAATCAGAAATGCAATCAGCAGTAAACCACTTTAGAGTTCAAAACATTTTCACCAGAAACCCTCTGTTTATTTATTAAGAGTCAATTAGGCAGGATAGGAGTGCTGTGTGTCTCATTCAAACTCAATAAATAAACATAAAAAATGATAAATAGTCCAGAAATGCTGGAAAGTGGAAATTTACTCAAAATTGCATGTTTTATAAATGGTGGAATCAACATATCTAGAAGTAAAAAAAAACTAAAATAATAAAAAAAATAAATATTATTATTATGATTATTATCTGTTTTTTTTTAATTAAAAAAGGAGGCAGAAAAATCCCATTCTTTCCAGTATTTTTTTATGGTTTAATATTTTTGTGAGACGAGATACTGTGATTAAAACAAAAACAATTTCATAATATTTCTTGTGTAGGGAATGTTCATTAAAAAATTTTGTGTAACGCTTTTTGCCGCCCTAACACACCGTATCTCTGACAATTTTTTAGCCTGCAAACATATAGCTACCGTATCAAATCATATTAAACATAAGCCAGAGCTGTTCCTTAGCAGATATACTACTTAGAATCAATATTGATTGTCGGCACTGTTATAATGTCAGTCTATTTGCTCGTCAATGCGGTGATCTTTACAAAGCGAGGGTTTTGACTCGGGGGACACGTCCTCGTTAGTGCCACTAAACTTTAGCACACTTTGTGCTTTAATTACATTCCTCATGAATTATTCCTCTGTGGTGCAGCATCATGATCTAAATATAAATGTGGAACGAGTCCGGAAGAGGGACGGGCGTAAACATGAATTAAAAGCAGAAGAGCACAGGGAGTGTCGGTGGGCTTGTTTGTGGAAGTGGGCGGAGGGCTCCGCTGTGCTGGGATTTCTAATGGGAATGTGCTGTTTCGTGGGGAACGGCGGTGTAAATGTTTAATGAGGATTCTCGTTCTGGAGCAGCTCCTGTACTCTGCGCTGTAATGGCCAGCTCTTACTTTTTCAGCTGGATTGGAGCATAGCGAGGACAAACTCATGTTTAACCCTCGAGTATAACCTGGAAGAAGCATTGAGCACAGTGTATAATATACAGATCAAATAACCCACTGAGTGATAGAAATGCATGTGTTCATCAGTTGATGTGTTATTAAAATATTACCAACACGCTTCTTAAAAAGGAAATGATTTTGGTAAAATGCTGTGTGTCCTTGTGTCTCAGGAAAGAGGAGTTTCTCAAAGAACAGTCTTTAGTGAACCAAATAGGCCTACAGACTCACAAGTAGGAACACACACACGTTGCATTAGTCAGTGTATTTTTTGTGATCATGTATCAATGTTCAATCAAAATATTTTATAGTACTTTTCTTTGGGCAACAGTTGATTGATTTTATTTATTAAAGTCCCAAATATTTATTTACTTCATACTACAGCATTAAAAAAAAACTTTCTTAGTAAAAAGTTTGCCCCCAAATCTTGTGTCAACTCTGTTACCATACCATATTTTGCCTTTAAATTGGTGAAATTAGCTCTCAGAATTGTCTAAGTTACAGGAAATGATGTCACTTTCACTCAATGATAACATCTGAGCACTATCTGTGCTCTCTCTGAGAAAATATTGAAATCTAAAAACTTCTTACACAAAGAGTAATTTTTAAAACGTCAACTCTGTTACTACAATATAAAAAGGAAAACAGAATTTATAACTGATCTCACATGAAGTTCTTTAAAGCTCTTTTAATCATGTTTTCATAAGTGTCATGTTTTCTTAGCGTTTATGCCAGCAAGCGGAGTTTTTGGAAAGAAATTAATAAAAATGTCAGTTCTGTTACCCTATTTTCTCTATTGTAAGTAACAGAGTTGACGGTGACATGAGTTTACATACCCCTTGCAAAATGTTAATAATTGAAACAAAATAAGAGGGATTATGAAAACTGACAATATTCATTCATTTATGAACTTTTGAATGCTGTCATATTTATCATTACAGTTGGTAAAGTATACATTCACAAAACATCTGTTATGTGAAACAACTTATTCAGCACAGTGCTAAAATTTACTCATATATAATATAAAAGTTTTAATTGGTGACTTCACCTAATAATTTTATAATTATTATGCTTTTGTATATGGTTTATATAATTTCGAGTCTGTTATAAATATGTTTTTTTTGCCATGGCAGTCTTGGAACTTTTTTTTTGGTTTATTAAGGTTTTACTGTTATTGATGTAATGATCTGCACAATCAGAAGAGCTTAGTGAGCCGGAGATTTCCTTCAGTGATTCACCAACAGATCAATATTACATTTGTTTTTCCTCACGACGTCACACTGATTCTTCATCCACTCTGTAGCTATTCGTATTTATTTATTGCATTCATTGTGTTCAAATTTGCTCATTCCTGTCATTTGCTGCGCTTCCATTAATAAGGAACCAAACCTCAATAAGACTAATCTCTGAAAACGAATATTTCTCAGTCAGTGGGTCTGTGACACACAGTATTAAATGATTCTTGCAAGAAAGATGGAAAGTGATATCACCAATTCTCTCTCTTCTGAGATGCTTCGTTCTCTCATGCGCACGTTGCAGTTCCAATCACGAATCCATTACGACACAATGCATTGCATTGAATCACAATGATGTATATTGCATCTTGGGATAGTTTACAATATAATACCTGAAAGGTTACAATGGCTGAGTACAACAAGCAGAAATTAATTAGATATTGTGTGTTTGAAAAAATACAAATCCCTCATTAAGACATTTTAAGCCATAAATGTTCAATTTAGTTTATCCCATCACATCAAAATCCACCCACATATTTGTTTATTTGTAAACAATGCTTTAACGGTGGAGATTTCCCTCCCGGTTTAGATTTGTGGTCTTTAATGTCTTCTGTTTCTTTCTTTATCTACAGAAACCTCTTGGACAGAGACACCTTCTCAAAATCTGATCCAAGTAAGTTTTTTGGTGTTATAACATATCGCATGTTGGTTTAGTCTGCCAAGCATTGAGACAGACACGAAGATGGGTTTTTATATGACAACACTAGACGTTGCTTAGAGCAGTCTGGGCTGAAATCATGATGCTGTTACTGCTCATCATCAGAGCACTGATCACCGTAGGGAGCATCATCAGTGTGCAATATCTTACCTGCCTGCCTGCTAATTATTATGTTTTTTTATTAGAAAGCTTGATTGCGCATGAACCCTGCTGTATGTGCATATACTTTCATATGCAGGAGAGTATGATATTTGCGTTTGCACGTGTTGTGTGTTCACGTGGGTTGTGGTGGCATTGTGTAATCCAGATGTTGTGTTCGGCTAACATCCGCAGCTTTAATGAACATACAGATGCGTTTGACTGCAGGCATTGTTCATTCTGCTGTATGGCTGATTACACTGACTGTTTTTGACACACACAAACACACATTGTATGCTCTAAAAGATTTAGTTTTGATTATTTCTCTTCTAAGAAAATTATATTTTCCTCTTAAAATTGGGCCAGCTATGTTGTTTGAAAAGTGCATGCTTTTCTCTCCCCCATCGTCCCATTACTAGACTATTTAAACAGGTCTTAAGGTGCTCTATGAGATGTTGCAGGATTTTAGCTTGATTTCATTTTTATCTCAAATCGTATGCATCACCCCTTGATCGTCTTGCTGTCTGCCCTCTGAATACTGTCTTGAAAGACACCACAGAAGCTGCAATACCAAAACAAGCACTAGGGGCACAGGATGTGCACCAAAGCAAAAACAAACTTCGGCCAACCAATCGGCAAGAAGAGGTGGAGTTTAATGCGTATGCACATAATAGACAGAGTTAATTGTACAGCGTGAATCTGAGAGTGGGTTAGCGGAATACTTTGTATTATTTTGGGAAATTGGCTGAGGCACAGCCGAAGAAAAGATGCTCGGAGGAATATAAGGCAAGAAGAAGAGAAATCGAGAAGAAACGAAACAAGACCCGGATTTATATTGGGGATTCGTTTGAACGGTGGAGTGAACTCCGCCATCAAAAGGACTTCCAAACCGATGCACAGGTGGCAAGTTTTTTATTTTTATTTAGACATGTTAGCTTGATGTTAGCTCTGTCACTGTCTCTCTTGGGTTAGCACTACCTTTCGTATCAATGCCCTTTGAGCGTTCACGGCAGTTACAGAAACACTGGGGGGAGGGGGAGCTTGCTCTGTTTTGTTTTGTATTTACGTGAAACGTCAGCGGAAGTGACGTCAAACAGCATCGCATAGAGCAACTTTAAGCCAGTTCAGTAATTAGCAGTTAATCTCCGTCACCTGTTTTCAGATGGAGTAGCATTTACTACACCGAGACGTAGTTCTCTGAGAAGCTACACAAAAATTGTGGCCATTATTGAAAAAAGATTTGGTCGATTTCATAATCACATGATTATATTGTCTGTGATTTTGAAAGCTGTTTGCTTATTTTCTCTGTGAACTACAGCTCTGTGTAGCAAATGCTGCTCCTTCTGAGAGCACGTGAAAATAACAAATTGAGTTGCATGTTTTTACTCCAAACGTAAATTTATTATGATGAAAAGTATAATAATAAGGTCTCGGACAAACCATATATTGCCATAGCTGTGTGTTGTTTTAGTCAAGTGAAATCAATGCATTTAAGCATTTAAATCTGTTCATTCAGCTGCAGCGATAGCCATTTCCTTGTTTCTTCTTCGGGGTATACAGTATTTGGAGTTTCTGTGTGAGAGCGTCCTCTGGCCTTCAGATGGAGATTTACTACTGATCACAGAACTGTGCTTCACTAATAGACATGCATGATATTCGCTGCTTTTGCTTAATCGCTATTACGATTTTATGTCAATATATCATGCAGCTCTACCTTTTTCTAAAAACGCATTTTGTTTCTGTGCCTTTAAGAATTCTAATGCAAATGAGCTTTGTGCTGATTGGCTAAGCTCTGTGTACTCGTGTAGCTCACGATCATCAACACAGGTCAGGTTTCTAAACGCTGATTAAGTATATGTATGTAAAAGAGGGTGCTTTTATGCTCAATTGCTCAAGGCTGTAATGTCATCAATCAATCAATTACATTTATTTTTTTTATAGCGCTTTTAACAATACAGATTGTAGCAAAGCACTGAACATTATCAGGTAGGAGAACAGAGTGATGCTAATATATAATGACAAGAATTAAACTATTTATTTATCAAATGCAGAGGCGGTCTCTGTAGTCAAGACGACGATAATCACTAGAAATCTGGTTTCCCCAACTAAGCAAGCCAGAGGAGACAGCGGCAAGGATCCAAAACCCCATCCAGAGAACCAGGCTTAGTTGGGTCCAGTTCTCCTTTGTGCCGGACACCCAGCACCTAAATCCCAGTTCATGTCAGATTGTGTAAAGGACTTATAGTGTGTGTGTGTGTGTGTGTGTGTGTGGTTTCGGTGATATGTCCATGGAGCTCATCTAGGTGTTCTGGTGAAGATCCTCTCTTTGTGCTGGTACAACATCTGATCTGGATACGGACTGAGGAACAGAATAAGAGAGAGACAGACTAATATTAGCGTAGAGGCCATTCTTTTTTTTTACGATTTAACGAGTACATCATGTGTTAAGAGGAGTGTTCCTGGTTCTGGCTGATCTAATTATTGCAGCCGAACAATCCTTTAACGGATTGATTAATAAATGTGTATCAGTGTTATGTGTAAGCCAGGGTAAAGAGATGTGTCTTTAATCTAGATTTAAACTGACAGAGTGTGCCCGCCTCCCGAACAGTATTAGGCAAATTGTTCCAGAGTTTTGGGTTAAATAAGAAAAAGATCTGCCACCTGCAGAGATTTTGATATTCTAGGTATTATCAGATGGCCAGAGTTTTGAGAACGCAGCAGACGTGGAGGACTATAATGTGATA
>JAUCMT010000059.1:13465464-13476068 GCA_032357475.1 Enteromius thamalakanensis
ATTAGCACGAAATCTATTTATTCGTGTCAGGGACACGAATATTTCATGATTTTCGTAACTCCAGCACGAACGTAAAATTGCTGGATTCACGAAAGTCGAGTAAGAATCGTGTCAGAACCACGAAAAAAAACGTGCGACTGGGCTGGCTTTTTCACATAGAAGGATTTTTTATAGTGTTTTTACAGGAATAAAAAGAAACTGTCAACTGTGATATCTGGTCCCAAATTAGTTAATCCCTCCTGACGAATGACTTATTTTAGTCATAATATCATATCATTATTTGTTTAAATAAACTGACATTATTGATAACTATGATGATTGTAAATATTGGAACAAGAGGAATCCCGCGTGGCGGAAGGATACCTCTCCTAATCAAGGAAGGACATAATACAAAACACCTGGAAACACGGCTAGAAGGGAGTGAAACACAAATGAGAGGGGCAGGACTCGAAACAAAGACAGCGTGACACATGCAGTGCTATTTTTGGAAAAAAGAGTCTAATCTATGTGGTAATGTTAATGAAATGAAAGAATAATAAATGTGCTTACTGTTTTTGGCAATGTGAAGTTATTCAGTATGCGTCCTGCTATATTTAGATGAGTTGTAATACAGTACTTAATAAGCAATCTGTAAAACACTGTTTACAGAAAAGTGAGAATGTTATATTTCAGTGTTAAGTAATAATTGACACCAGAAATGTTTTTTTATTCCGGCGTCCCAGCTGCTGGAACATTTCCGCTTTTTCATTACGGAAGATGATCGTATTTTTGTTGTTCCTTTTTTTTACGGTACCCCTGTTGCCGGAATTTTACCGTTTTTTTTTTACAGTTCACATGACCTTATTCATCCCTAGTCCTAACCAATACCTTAACATCAATAAACTTAACAACTACCTTACTAACTATTAATAAGTATCGAATTTAGAATATTGAGGGAAAAGTCGTAGTTAATAATTAACAGGTGTTACCTATTCTAAATCTGACCCCATCTTTTTATTTTAAACAGATAAGAGATTTATAACAACTTTCCACCACCTTTATGTAAAAGGTTTACACAACAAAGCAGTTATACACATTTACCTGTAGGAGTACCTTTACATCGTGCCTACACCGGACGCTAAAGTCTGTCTACACTCGAACACTGAAAATAATTTGAAACTTGTATCAGTATGTCATAAATAGAACAGCATTAGTTTTCTGTCTGGAATTTGTCGTTCCACAGTATAGACAGCAGAATAGGTTCTATTGTATTTTGTCGAGTCACAGCACCACTCGCACCTAGTGTAAAACAAAATAAAAACTTTGCACACCACCTTTACTCAACAGATTAGTTTTACAAAACAGCATATTTACAACACCTTTACACAACAGAACAGCTTAACACACACATTTGAACAATTTTACACCAACTTTATGTAACAGGGCAGACTACACAACATCACATTTACTTTACAGAGTATCTTTACACCAGTACACCACCTTCACACAACAGATCTGTTTTACAAAAAAGAGATTTACTACACTGTTACACAACAGAACAACTTTACAACTGTTTTACGCAAAAGAGGTTCACAAAACAGCTGCTCCACATCCAGCGTTACAACACTTTTACACAACACAACAGGTTTACAAAACAGAGCAGATTTACAACAGCTTTACACAACAGAACACCTTAAGATTGTACACATTTTAACCATTTTACTCCACCTTTATATAACAGAGAGGACACACACACCATGCCACACTTTACATAACAGAACAATTTACAACCCTTACATAAAAGAACACCTTTACACCACCTTTAGGTAGCATAGCAGGTTTACACAACACAGTAGCTGGACATCACTATTACTTTGCAGAGCACCTTTACACAATGGATCAATATCTGCAAACCTCTACAAATAGTCAAACAGAACAACTTTACATCAGCTTTATAAAACAAAGCAGATTTCCACACTTTAGTATGTAGTTTTTCTACATTACATTTACTTTACAGAGCACTTTTACATTACAGATCACTGTTGTAAAACTACAATACTTTACAGCATCTTTACAGGTTTACAAACCTCTACACAACATATACTGCCTTTACATAAAAGAGCAGGCTTAATTCACATTTACTCGATCAAGCAACTTTACACAGCAAACTACAGGTCAAAACTACAGGTCTAAAACACCTTTACATAGCAGAGTAGCCTTTATACCATTTGGTTTTGACTTCTCAGCTTGTTGGCTTGTTAGCCTGTTGTCTTCTTGTGACACTGTCTATTTTCTCTAATCTTCTTTTGATGAATCCCACTGATGTTACAGTATAGGCCATTGTAAATTCACAGGTTGTATTCCAGTCTGAAGGAAGCCTACAGCAAATGCAGTGCAAACGGTATTGGGAAGAGTGCATCAACTGTTTCCAGTCAACAGCAAATAGTCAAACAGCAAAAATATGCAATTGCAATTGTCCTATGGTTAGCAATTTCCTTTTTCCTTTCAACTCACGGTTACGTGCTGGTATTGAAGCTGCTTTGAAAGAACGGATTAAGGGGTTGGGAGATATTTTGGGGTTCTTATGAATGCGCTGACAAGGACCCCCTGACAAACTTTTGCTTAGGGTCCCCAAGAAATCTAGGAGTGGCACTGCTTTAAATACTTAAGAGGAGATTGTAATGGCTTATAACACCTCTATAAATGTTACTTCAACCCTATAACTCAAGATTTGATTGCTGTGTCTGTCATTATCATTCTTCACAGACATAAAAAGCTTAATAGAAACTTATTGAAGTAATTTTGGCATGTGCAACAGGACAGGATTACTGGAGGGATGCTCCGACGGACAGCAAGGATCAGAAATGATGACCAGGGCAGGCTTCTTTTTAGGTAAGATTACATTCCCACCCATGATTGCATGATAATCAGCTTTGCCTGCACATTGCTACCGGGGAGAAGCAAGGGGAAAAGCCTTAATTAAAGATTACTATAATGGGACTGAAAAAATCCTCCACCTCCTCATACTCAGTGAGTGCTGAATGAGTGGAGTAGACTTATCATCACAAACATAAATGCATTTTTAATTCTAGCATAACAAAATGTTGAGATTTTATGGTTCTTTTATTCTCTTAAAAGGGTATTTTATGCCATTTTTATCTCCAGGACAACATCATTTAAAATAAAACCATAATGTAACTTTAAATATTTTATAGTATATTTGACAAATATATAAAATGTGCATTTAAAGTCAAATCACAAGAGTCAAATTAGATTAACTCCTTACATTTGCAATAAAACGTTACATTTTAATGACCTTAATTTAAGCCTGTTTGGCAGGCAGTAGACCTGGCTTTAGCAATGCCTGGAGCATCAACTGCAACCAATCTGCAGCTGTGCATGCATGTGGTGTACGGTACCATTTAGTTTTTACTAACTGCATCCACTAGAACTACATGCTTAAAAATACACTGCATAATCAATACGAAAGATTAGATTCTAAAATGTAAGATATACAAAAATTAGTATTGCACACACAATGCAACAAGAAAATATTTGGTATATGCAAAACATTATTGTAACATATGCTTTTCTAGAGAGGCTGCTCTAATACAGTCTGGGTTTCCACCCCAACAATCTTCTCATTTTATGGATTTTTCACTCTTCCCAGAATCGCCTAAAGCATAATTTCAACAGTGTGGATTGTGAAACACAGTATAGGAATAAATCTGACACAAAATCTTTCTTTTTTGACACACCAAGACAAAAGGTTGTTGGAATATAACAGCTTTTTATTGCAGTATGAATAGCACACGGCATTATTTGTTGGAGAACTGAAAGGAAAAATAACATTGTGCATCACTCGATTTCTCTGAAGGCCCTCTTCTCTGAGTACTTCAGCTTGTACTTCCTCTTAAACCTGAAAGGAGAACAGGAACAATTAAAAAAAGGACATGCGAATAAAAATGTTAAAAATAATTGCAGCCAACACCACTTAAACGCTTCACCGGTTTTATACAAAGCAATAAAAGGCTGAACTTACTTGGCTCTTTCTCTGGGCTCAATGATGTTTCTCTTCTGTAAGCTCTTAAATCTATCTTTTAGGATGCTGCCCTCTGGCTGCATGACAAAGAAACACATGTTATTAGAGATAACGTGCAACTGCAACTCAGTAAGAGCTTAACACTAGCAGTTAAACATACCTTCAGACTCCGAAGAGAGCTGGCAAGCTCCTCACTAAGCTGAACATCTACCTCAGGGGCCTGGAACCTAAAGAAAAATAAAACGCTTTCAAATCCAATCAAAGAACAACAGGTTACAACTTCACCAACCTTTGTGTTTTCTTGATTTCTTTTTAGGCAGGGACGTAATGAAAAACACGGTACAAGAACAAATGATCTTAAACAACCCATTTAAGAAAGCCAGTATCCATCAGAAAACAGGACAGATTGATCTCCTGATATTTTATAAAGATATAGGCTATATTTGCATTTTCATGGATGTGTGAAAACATGTTAAACATTTGGTTTAAAATAAGCATAATCAGGTAATTAAATTTAAACAATCAGTTGCAGTGCATCTAATATATTATATTCAGTTTAATTGATTCACGGATGGTACAGCAGACTAACTTCAAACTCTATGATGTCATGAAGTGTTCAGGGAAATGAACGCCACTGGGGTTCCTCGAGGATCTTTTCTTGGATTACTCCTCTTCTTACTCTACTGGGATCCATCTTTCTATTATTGCTATGCTGATGACACACAGTTCTCTTTCATTTCAACAAGATGATCCCATGCCAGCTGCACGAATCTGGACACGGATGAAAGAACATCACCTGTGGCTTAACCTGGCAAAGTTTCTCATCTTCCCTGGCACTCGACAGAATGATTTCATCCTCCAGCCAGGTTCATGAACAATTACCTCATCAATTTGGTCAGAAATCCTGGTGTAAACTTTTTTTTGTCAGTTGTAGCTCTCATGTTCAGGACACTGATGACACGTCACGCTCTGGCTGAACGCCTGATGCATATGTTACACTTAACTGGAAACCCTTCAGGAATGTGGAAGTCATCAAATGATTGGTTCAATTTAATCGGATTTCAGGTGTCGCATTTTTTTTTGGTCCACCGGGAAACAAAGCGCAGACGTGTGATTGCGGAAAAAAAAAGCCTGTTGTGTTTACATGAGTGACAAGACGACGAGTGATTCAGATCAGTTAAAACGTTGGATTCTCAAAAGTATGTGAGGTTCAAGGCATAGAATCTTTAAGAGAGGTCCAGGACTTTTCCACTGCATGGTACGACTCGGCTGGTTACGGCACGGCTCAGTTCGGCTCGGTTTGCGTTTCCAATGCAGTTTAGTACCGCTTTAGAATGGGCGGGATTATTCACGTGTCGTTATTATTGCACCCCCTCTACTGTCGTGACATTCCGCGTCGCCCCATCAAGCTCTCGCTGGATCCGCTCCTCGGCTATCAACGAGAGGAACGTCTGAACTTCCTCAATAGACCACGAAACGGCCATTTTTGGTTGATACAAAAAGGTGCGTTTCTTCGAACAAAACAGCTGCGTCCGATCCTTCGTTGGCTGTGCTGATTTAAATCTAGCAGGTTTGTTGTGTCACAAGTTCAGTGACGCAGTAATGATGATTTTCTCCGGCTAATCAGCGACCAGCAGAGTTTACATGTCACATTTTGGTAACGGTCCGGCTCGCTTGGAACCTCAGCTGAGGTGGTACTAAAAAAAGGACCCGGTACTGTTCCCAGTGGAAAACCCCCCAAAAGTGAGCTGTACTGAACCGTACCGTACTATGCAGTGGAAAAGCGCCATTAGTAGCATGTGGATGAGACGACAGTGCTTTGCACATTGGCAAATGCTTCATGGTGGGCTTTGACCTGCATAATTGTAAACTTTTGCCACGAGAACAGAACTAAAGTTACATGCCCTGGATAGGAGTCAAACAGAAAGGCTGTATGTCTTTCTCAGACTCCAAGTACCAATTATCAAGCCTGAAGCTTTCAGGTCAGGTTGGAAGACTCCACTCAAGCCCAATGCTCTTGGCTACCTGGGCAAGCATGGCTGCCATTTCACTACACTTACACTAACACATTTGCAAGGCCTTGTACCCTAGACTAGAAGAACTATGACAGGAAACATCTGAGATGACTCAGTCTGTTGAGAAAGAATAAGAGCTGTGAGTGTAACATGGCCGTGGTCTTGTTCTCACAAGAAGAACAAGAATCTACGAAAATAGTTTCAGTATGACTTAAATGCTGAGGACAGCGATTGTGCCTATTTGAGGGAGACAAAAAAACAGAACAGTACAGAAATAGTATGCATATTGCCTTATACACAATCCTTCATGTCTGGTCATTTAGAAAAATTAGCTCTTATCTCAAAACACCCAGTGGATCTCTCTACGCTTGTCTGTATTTTGAGGTGAGGAGAGTCTGCGGACTGTGTTGTAAAGCTGGAAACTACTACTACTTTAAAAAGACACTGCATCAGCTGCAAAGAACAAAGCTTATTAAGGGAAGCACACAGGCTCCTTATATACCTGGATGTCTGGGGTGTGGTTATGCATGCAAATTTCTCTTGCCAATTTCAGAATGTTAGAGACGTTTGGTCTTTAGATGCATTCGACTTGAACCATGGCTTCAGACGGTGGTCAGTGAGAGCACCCGCTTGCAGTTGGGGGTGGAGTTGAACTGTCATGTCAGACACTTTCTGCTCCCATGAGTCTTGCAGTGTTTGCATTAGATACCATCGTCCATCGCCGATGCTGAGCCGGCATCTCGATCCTCTGGCCCGCCACAGCAACAGCACCAAGCTCGATATGTCATCCGTGCGCAATTCAAGCACTCGCGCGGACACTGTTATTTTTGTCAGTCGTGGGGCGGGGTTTGGTGTTTTAGTTACAACCGCCACCTATGACGACGATATCATCGTCCATCGCGATGTTTCACATTAGACATCGTACAATGCCAAATTGTTCAACATCGCCCAACCCTAGTTTGCATGCTCTGCCACAGATGAAGTGAATAAAATGCAATATTTGTCAAATACACTGACATTTTAGAAAGGTTTTCATGAGCAAAAGAAACACTTTTAATGTAGTGCTTAATACAGTGCCATCTGTTCAAGAATGAAGTTCTGCATTGCTTCAGGTGTAAATTTGACTAGGATGCTAGGATAGCTCGGATGTTTTCTGTGGTTGCTAGTCCATTGCTGTGTAGTTGCTAGGCAGTTGGGGTGGTGGTCTAGGTGGCTGCTACAGTATTCTCAGTAATACATGTTTTAAACACTAGTAGGCTCCGCTGTAAAAGAGTTTCTATTAAGGTAAACCCAGTTCTAGTTAGCATGTTGGAAATAGATGCATCATTTTGGAAACTCCAGAATTTAGTATCTCGCATATTTTGGTTACTGTGACGTCATCCGGGTTTTCCATGCATCTCAACGTACTCGAGCTCATCTGTTGAGACTGGAAACACATTGCTTTGCCTCACCATCCATGAATAATTCCCTCTTCCTTCCCCTCTCCTCCTCTCCACGTCACACACACATATTCACAGACAGCGCACTGCATTATGATGCCGTAATAAACCGAGCTATAAATAGAGCACTCTATTCTGAGAGACACAGAACCCCAGGCTCATGACCTGGCCTTCAAACAGTCCAGCAAACACTGGAAATATCCGATGAATAATTGGAAGGATCTGCAAAAGGGCTACTGTGAAACATTCTTACAGACAGTTAGTGAATCTAGCTAAATATATGCATTCTGTTGAACAGACGGAAGCTGCAAAGAGAGTATTAGATAAACGCAGAGTTGCTCTGAGGAAATAACTTCTTCATTTCTGCCCACAGATTATATTGAGCTGAGACACAGTTCCAAACAGTCAGCTCACTGGGGATTTAAATGAAGCACTTTATTATACTTTAATAAACATCATATAGTTTATGCTCATGCGCTGACTTTTTTTTTTTTTGCTCTATTCACTTGCAGCACTCAAATTAATTTCACAGTGGCCATTGATTTTACTGCGTCAAACGGTGAGTTTACATCCCTGAAACACAGCTCTATGTTATGACAATGGCTTATTTTATATGTGTTAATGTCAATTTACCAATAGTTATTCATTGTAACTAACCAAGGTGGAATAATACTGAGAACCTCTACTTACAGTGCACATGCTATATATATTTATATATATATATAATTTATTGTTCATCCATATTAAAATCGAACTATTCAAAATACTCTTTTAACGATGATGCATAAATCGGTAATTGTTTTTAAAGAGCATTGCACAGCAAAGACATCAAATAATCATATAATGTCAGTAGTTTATCATGCTACACAAATAGAACTGTCTTATTAGAATTGTTACCTATACAGCATGTAATCATATTTCTTGAACGAAAATTATTTTTAATTCATGCATTTTTGCTTTATATTTGGCAGGTAACCCTTCCCAGCCTACCTCTCTACACTACATGAGCCCGTATCATCTGAATGCGTATGCACTGGCCCTCAGAGCCGTGGGGGAGATAATTCAGGACTACGACAGTGATAAGCTGTTCCCTGCACTGGGATTTGGTGCAAAACTGCCACCCGATGGCCACGTGTCTCACGAATTCCCCCTGGTGAGGACACTTCTTTCTAAATTTTACTGTTAAGTAACTAAAAGAACCATGTTTTTGTTTGAGGATCTTGTACGTTTTATTTATCAGTGACAGTGTTATGTTGACAATCTTATACTGATTATGCTTAAGTCATGTCAGGATGAAATACGCTACATGACTTTTGAACTGTCAGCATATCGGGCCCAGTCTGGTAGTATCCTAGTCTCTGCGAAACCCCAACCATTTTGTACACATCTGCCTGGAGCACCTGGTATGGATGTGCTCCTCCACCTCTAGCTCTTTCAGATGCGCTTCTGAACCTGTTCTCCAGCAGGACCCTTAGATCCTAAACTTTTCCACTTGCGTTGACTCATTTCATAGTGGCTAGTATATATCGACTGTGCTTTTCTTTTATTCAAAAGGCAGTTAGCCCTGGCTGCTTAGGACAAGCACTATGAAACTACTTTAAATTCCAGCCTCTTCTTCTGTAATTAAGGAAGGATATTGTACATTTTGAATGTGTACATCTATTAAAAGTTCATTTTAAGTGCATTAGCATATAAATGACCCAAAAGCCAACAAACATGGCCAAAAAGCGCCCGCTTTGATTTCACACAACTACAACTACACCACTGGAAACCAAATAAGAGCTCCACAGGGTGACTAACTGATAAATATGGATGAGACCGCTCATAAAGGAGATTGAAAAAGATTGATAGACATTAGCAAATGAAGATTACCCACAGCTGTCTCACATTTCTAAAGAGGACAGAAATTATTTTCTTTATTTTTTTTCCTCTTCCACACCCACGAAACCGTCACAGAGAATCTATCACATAATCCCATATACAGTGAGACACAGATCCTTCTTATTGGACCAAACAGATGCACTGCCTGCGGCTGCAGCTGCCCACACACAGCTATAACACACACACACACTTCTCCTCAGGGTTGAACGCGGGAGACTCCATATGCACTCAGCAGAGCATTAAAGCTTTACTTGAGAGAGTAGCGCTCTTTAAACATGTCTCTTTCTGCAGGACGCTTGTAGGATGTGAGCTCAGATGGCCAAACTTTTGATGGCTGTGATTGATCACTGTAAACATTTACAATTATACTATCTACTATTAGTATAAATTACTACTACTATTTAGTAGCAGTATAGATTACTGTTTACTATTATTTACTATCCATAATTGTCACAGGTTAGGAGGCGAGGAGGCGTGGCAAGGCTTTTTTATTAAGAACACACAGAGCATAAACAGACAGGCAAGGTCAATCCCAGCAAACATCCGTATCAGAGGCGAGGCTGAAGCGTAATCAAAGTCGTGCGAGGGGTAAACAGAGTCCAGGGGGCAAAACAAAGACGGTAGTCCGAGGCCGGCGAAGGTCGGTAACGATAAATCCAAGAATAACAAAGACGGAGAACCAGAATACGGGAAACTCCAAAACAGACTATAGACAGTATAATGAACCAGACACATACGGGGATTTAAGTACACCTGGAAATTAGGTCAAGGGGCGGAGATTGGGATGAACAACTAATGGTAACAAACAAGGTGGGCGGAGACATAAATTAGAAACACAGACATCATACAAGTTGGACGGAGACAAGAGTTCATGAAATAGATTCCAACCATAAAGACAAACACAAAACACTAAGGGGCAGTTCCCCAAAAAGGGTTTAAGACTAGTCCAAGATTAAAATAAATGTCAAGAGCTGTCTAAACTGGAAAAAGCTTACACTGAGATATCTTAAAATACATTATTGTCATTGTTTGGTCTTAAAATGCTCAAAGATAATGCATTTTTGTAAGGCATGTCTTAAATTAGCAAAGGTCTAGTCCTGGTTTAATCTAATTCCAATCCGGGAAACCGGCCCTTAGAGTTCATCTGGCGCTGAAGTGCCAACCAGAGAGCCGGGCTGGCACTTCCAGCCTGATCGTGACAATAATAATATCTACTATCAATAAGTTGTGTTATATCAAATGAAATCC
>JAUCMT010000059.1:13476168-13491165 GCA_032357475.1 Enteromius thamalakanensis
AAAGCTTGCACTGAGATATCTTAAAATACATTATTGTCATTGTTTGGTCTTAAAATGCTCAAAGATAATGCATTTTTCAAAAAATGTAAGTCAGGCAATGTAAGTAAGGCATGTTTCTAAAAATTCTTAAATGTCTTAAATTAGCAAAGGTCTAGTCCTGGCTTAATCTAATCCCAATCCGGGAAACCGGCCCTTAAAGTTCATCTGGCGCTGAAGTGCCAACCAGAGAGCTGGGCTGGCACTTCCAGCCTGATCATGACAATAATAATATCTACTATCAATAAGTTGTGTTATATCAAATGAAATCCTTTGGGAAAAAAGTAATTTAACATAATCCTCCGGTTTCACAGACAAGGCTTGAGACTAGTCTTAGACTAAAATGTAAAAGCTGTTTGAATTGAAAGAAACTTGCACTAACTAATCTTAAAACATGTCAGTGCCTGGTTTATCCTGGTTTATCTAAGCGCTGTCTGTAAAACCAGGTCAACATGCCCTACATTAGTGATAATGTACACTTTGTAAAAATAATCTATTACATGAATAATCTACTTTAAATGTACTTAACTGTACTTAATGTGGACAACATTGATAGTTAATTTTAAATAGCTTTATATGTTGTAGGTGGGGGGTTCACGGCTGTACAAATCACGTTCCGGTGGTTTCCCTACAGTAGAAATCGTGTACATAAACAGTGTACATTACAATTTAATGTACACTGCAAGTGCCCAGTGCAATTAAGCACACTCATTTACAGTATATTGTTTGTCTTGCTCTCTGGTGCTTGTATATGTGAATGTTTGTATTACATGTGCATATGTTCATTTTTATGTGTACATACAGAACGGGAACCCAGAAAACCCATATTGCAGTGGTATAGAGGGTGTTCTAGACGCGTATTATCAAAGTCTGAAGTCTGTTCGTCTGTATGGACCAACATACTTCTCACCTGTTATTAATCATGTAGCAAGGTAAGTCAGCCGATCATTTTTCAACATTATAGACTATTTTTCACACTAGTTATTTAGGTCATGTGCTAAAAATATCCTGTTAAAATTTACAGTTACAAATAATTTTTCAGGTTTTGTTTTAATGTAAAATTGCATGTTAAACCATTAATGTTTTTTGTGTTATGTTACTGCAATGTTATGTTTGCATCCTGGTACCTGATTGCAGGCTATAGCCCAAAAAGAAAATCTACCACAAATAGTAAACTATCATAGTACTTTTGACTATTTTAGATGTACTTTACACTAGGATGGATTTGAATTGTGATTCTGCCACTGTGTCCGTTTTAGGCACATGAAGTGATCAGCTTTTTTCTTTGCAGATATGCCTCATTAGTAAAGGATGGCTCTGAATACTTTATACTCCTAATCATCTCTGACGGGGTCATTTCAGACATGGCTCAGACGAAAGAATCCATTGTTAATGTAAGTTTCAAAAAATCGATTTCCCTCAATCTTTACACCATTTGGAAGAATAGAAAAAACAAGGATCCCTTTAATACATATTTAATAAATGTGGTAGTGAGCAGCTGACACCAGTTTTAATATGTGGTAGGCCTATTCATTTATAGCACAGCAAGATTTTGACATAATGTCAACATTGTGTCCCCAAGTTATCAACTCTTGTTACCATCAACTATTGGAACTAAAAAATACATAATTCCACAGCTCTTTGTCTAAATAATGTTGTTTTTTAATAAGGTATTATTGTAAATTGTCAGCCCTGTTACCACGATTTTGAAGTAAACCAATGGTTCACATTTTAATTCGATATCACAAGTCTTCTCCTCAAGGCAGTGTTTCCTAAACAGTTAACTGCTCTCGACTATAAAGCTATGGTAACAGGGCTGACACGTGAGGATCATTCCTGATTATATACTTGAAAGAATGTTAAAAAATGTATAGAAAATGTATTTAAAAAATCCCTTCATGACACTGGAACCTTATTTTTTAAGAGTATAAGTTTTATTTGCTTTGTAAACGATAGGCATTTATCATTCTAATCCCTACAAAGCCTGTTTATTGGATGAAAAATGAGACCATCATTGCGGTGTAATAAAAGAGAAGAATTTACGCCCACTCACAAAGTTTGTTGATTCCTCATTGTGGATAATTTTACAATATGATACAGCCAGAAATAGAAGAAAAGTCTTAAACGGAATCCATTTGTCTTTTCTTTAAACACATCAATGGAGACGCTGAAATGTGATAGATTGTTCAGACTGTGATGGGCAGAGTCTCTTCGAACCATGACAGGAGTCGTTCATAATGTGTCAGCATGCAGATAGCTGAGCCGTCTACCCTCGAGCAGGGCATGTTTCCTGGGCTTAATGAATGGGCCTCATGATTCAGATTTCAGAATTACGAAGTTCAAACTTTATATATTTAGAATATTTTATTTATAATAATTTATTTAATTAACTCAGTAACAGGGCTGAATGATTAAGCTTGAAAAATCAATTCAACACCATCATTTCTCCAACAATTGAAAAAATCAAATTGTGACACTTTCTGGAATGGAATAGTAAGAAATTATGCCGTAACAGAGTTGAACATAAAATGCAGGAGACAACTAAATATTGCATTTTTGCTTTTTATTTGTTTATTATTTACAAACCCCATTTTATAGGGATGTAAAACCAGTTTGTACCATGTTTGACGAATGTGCCTCGTGTGTCTACATGATAGATCTTAACACAAGATGTTGTATTGCATGTCTTATTAAAAAAAGGTGACCCTGGATGTGAAAACCCAGCTAAAGTAATATTTTGTGGTTTACCCTTTCCTACATAAAATCGTCCTTCATAAGGTAAAGAACATTCACTGAAAATGTAACCTTGATATCTTTAGTATCGACTACAGAAGGCCATGCAAAGACTAAAATCGTAGTGAAATTAATGGTTGAAATCAAACTTTGATGCTTGTTATCTCATAATTAGATTTTAAGACTTTAGCCTGGATTTCACAGAGAACTGTTGAATTATATGAGGAGGGTATTCCTGGGGGTCTTGTTTTAATGAACTCTTCTCTTCTGTTAAAGGCCTCCAGTCTTCCCATGTCAATTATCATCGTTGGAGTCGGGCCGGCTGAGTTTGACGGTAAGATGAGAGTGATTTTTATGTCTTTGGGGATGTTTGAAGATGTGATACGATATCAGTCTAGTTCAACAGCAAACCATCAAACCAGATTAGATCAAAAGAGAATCCTGTTTCACACATGTTCCAGTGAGACCAATCAGCATCCCAGAAAGTCATTAGCAGCATATATGCCATAAGACTGGCTTATCAGTATAAAAAATACAAAGGCAACATCTAATTTACATACTGATCAACGCAGTCTGCTAAGCACAGTGTAAATCAGCGTAGCTCCAAATAACGAAACAAAGAAGCCACAGTATGTTTAAAATAACCGGAGGCCCAAAAATGGCGGTTTGCTAGAAGTTTTGATAGACCTGGTATTACGTGACTCCTAGGTGAGGGTTCATCTTTTATTTCCAGAAGCAAATTAAAAATAATATCGACATTGCAAATAAATGAATACATGCTGGGAAAATTCTCTCCCTTCTACCACATGCTCTCTGTTCTCCGCAGCGCCTCAAGCAACAATAATTGGAGGCATTTCAAGCGCTAAATAGTTCAAGACATGCTTTTTTAAGGGTGTTAAATAACGGTGCAAATGCCAGTAATTTCCCGTCTGCAAACATTACTAAATCACGTTGCGTGATTAATTTAATACTCTCCTCCCATCATTTTTGCATCTGAAAGGTAAACTTCTACAAATGCAAGGAGGTCAATAAGGTCAGGCGCAAAAATTATCGGCACCTTTTTAGGGCTAAATTCTTAATGCCCAATGTTGATTTAGTTAAACTAAACCCTGGTGTTTTAATCAATTCTTTATGTCAACTTTCCACTTTATGAATGAATTGGTGCATCTATGGGCTTTTTCCGCTCTTTCATTCAAATATTGTGACATAAGTTAATGCAATTTACATAGCAATGTGAAAGGAAATAGCAGAAAACAATGCAGAGAGCAGAATCATGAACTGTAAGAGAATGGTAAAAGAACGCTGACAAGACCTTTTTTATTGCGTAGACACCTTAACTTTAACTTTCACAACTTTAACTGCTCTTAGGTTATGTCAACATGATTTATTCAGATTTATTTGACGAAACCACAAAAAAAAAAAAAAAAAAAATGTGTCTTTATGTTACACATTAAAAAGCAAACCTTGTCATCTTCTGGGCTTGGAATTTGTATAAAGGTTGCTACTATCCCTTTAATGACGATAAAACCTCATTTACATGCAGGTCTCTGTGTTCTCGTTATCTCACAGCCGACGTGATTTGCTTTTTGAACTCATTTCATAGCTGCTACTTTAAAGGGTGTATCTGAACCCATGCGGAATCCAATGATAGCACACTTGACTATAACAGTCTGAGCCGAATGTGAGCGCCACATGATGGTTTTTCCTGTGCCATTTTCTTCCATTTGACAGAGATGATTGAACTAGATGGAGATGAGGTCAGGATATCATCCAGGGGTCGCTTTGCAGAGAGGGACATTGTGCAGGTGAGCTTTATAGCCCTGTATATGTGTTGACAGGAATAGCAAAGGCAATATTCCAGGCGATTTTTACCATAATGTCCACAGCATCTGCAGCCTTAATGATCACAGACAATATTGACTCATCTCTCAGTGTGTGTAGTAAAAGCAAATGGGAAAACTGTTTACTGTAAATGCATGGAGGGCGAGCAGGCAAGTGTTCAGAACAGAGAATCATTTTTTTAGCTTTGATCGTGATTTTTTAAAAGGTATAGCAATCGTAGTTCACACAAAAATGAACATTTGCTGAAAACACACTCACCCTCAGGCCATCCAAGATGAGCTTGTGTCTTTGTATCACTTTCTTACCTATGGATGCTCTGCAATGAATGGGTGCCGTCAGAATCAGTCAATATGACAATAGCCCACACCACCACAAGGAAAGGAAAGGATGTGACATGTGGCCAGGTGTGGTTTCCCATACTAGGAATTTGTGCTCTGCATTTTAACCCATCCAAGTGCACACACACAGCCATGAGAAGTGATCAACCACGCACACACACACACACACACACACATACACCCGGAGCAGTGGGCAGCCATTGCTGCAGTTGGGGGAACGGGGGGAACGGTGCCTTGCTCAAGGGTCTCCCCTCAGTCGTGGTATTGAGAGTGGAGAGAGCGCTGGTTATTCACTAACTCCCTATCCATTAGGCCACGACTGCCCCTCAGTTGACATATTGTGAAGCAAAACGTTGCATGTTCATTTTACAACAGTTCTAAACAAAGACCGATTATGATGGACTTTGTTTTTTTTTTACTGAAGGAAGCATTTTTATGGACTGTGGACTTATATTTTGGCAATAAGGGAAGGTAAAACTTCTTATTGATGACTTTGTTTATTACAAACACTTTCTTTCTGTTAACTAAGATGTTAACTGATGGACTGGAGCGGCAGTCCTTCTGACGGCACCCATTCACTGCAGAGGACAGTGATGGAATTCTATTTTTTTCCCAAATCCAATGTAGAAACAAACTCCTATCGAACGGCCTGAGGTTTAGTATGTCTCAAACAAGTGTTTTATTTTTGTGTGAACTATTTCTTTCGACATAATAGGTTAAGAGTTCATAATACTTTGATGATTTAGGACACTTTATTGCATGCTATTTGCAACTGAAAATGTAATATGTACATTTAAAGTTTTCTTTGAACTGTGTATGAAACTTTTCGGCAATGTATTTAGATGTTTGTAATGTGTATGAATGTCTAATTACAACACAATTTTAAATGTAATATAAATAACACCTAAAATTTAGTTACTTAGGTGTACTTTAGTATTTTAGTCACCAATTAAGACAGGTGTACATCTTAAAGCATGAGCATTTCTAAATATACAAATATAGCAAAAATGCTTTTGATATTTTAACTAGACTATTAATGCACAACACAATTAAGCACACTTCTGAAATGTGATTTATACTACTTTTGACATTTATTTTAATTGCATCTCATTACTAAATAGTCTAAAATATCTAAAATAGTCCATTAGAAACCTATGCTAAGATATGTTTTAAGTGTGATTTGAAAGAGGAAAGTGACCACCATTCGATCAATACCGGCAGGGTATTTCAGAGTTTAGGGCCCGCTATCACCAAAAGACAGTGTTTTAACCTCGATCTGCAAACAAAGAGAAATCCAATGTTGCCAGATCTAAGTGACCTAGATAGATTGGGACAGTGTAAAATATCAGATACACTAAATACGTTGATGCTTGTCTGTGTAGTGCTTTAAAAAACAAAACTAAAATTATGTTCTCAGTTTGACTGGTAGCCAGTGCAGAGTAGTTAAAATGGGAGGAAAGCGATTACATTTACGACAACCAGTTAACATTTTAAACCAGGCATCCAGTCAATGCTTGGTTTGCCGCTTTTTGAACCTCATAATACCCATAGTAGAGTGAGCTGCAATAGTCAAGGTGTGAAATAACGAATGCCTGGAGGTCCGCTCTTTAGGGAAAGAAGTGTACCTTTTGTAACTTTTGCAAGATAGATTCATCGATGATAAAAACATAATTTAACAACAGAATTTATTTATGTATCAATTTAAAAGTCATAAAACAGGACTACTTCAGTTTTGTTTTCATTTAAGGCCAGAAAATTGTGTGTGTAAGCCACAATTTCACTTCCCGTAAACATGCTAGCAGGAGCTTGAATCATTGTTTAAAGGGGAGGTACAATTTGGTGTCATCAAGGTATAAGTGAAATGATACTTCATATTTAAAAACAAAACAATGGCAGGAGGTATAAAGAGAACAATATTGGTGCAAGAATAGATCCCTGAGGAACACCGCAGAAAAGATGTGCTGCTGAGGAAGTATTTTTTCCAAAGCATACAAGGATGGAAACCAATTTCGAATGGTGCCCTGAATGCCTCCAAGTTTTTCCAGTCTAGAACTAAGAGTTGTACGTATCGCAATGTCGTTAGTGACTTTCATTGGAGCAGATTCAGTGCTGAGACTTAAAAATCTCTCCGATTCCTCCTCAGTTCGTTCCTTTCCGAGACTACATCGATCGCAGAGGGAATCACATCCTCAGCATGGCCCGTCTGGCCAAAGACGTTCTTGCAGAAATCCCGGATCAGTTCCTCCAGTACATGAGAAGCCGAGGCATCAAACCCCAGCACTCGACCCACTCCACCTCCTCCAAACCTCCATCCACGCTCGTCCAGCCGCTGCAGACGCAGATCTGAGCCATCGCACAAACCGTACGTCCTCTCTTCGGTTCACTGTCACTCTCAGGATCACACATGGCCTGGCCTGTCTGAGTGAAACGCTGCCCTTCTGCACACTGTCTTTCAGTACGTAGGGTGACGTTTGGGAGCTTTACGCGCAGCGCTGTCCTTCCTCGGGCGCGCTGAGGTTTAGGTGGTGATTCAGACTGTTTTAAAGTATCGCGTGGCCTCTTCAGTCAAACATCAGATATGACTTCACAGTCTCTGTCTCACATAGCCTACTATCTCCTGTTCTCGTGTCTGACGAACTACTGCAGACGTTTACAATTGTACCGTTTTTTTACAAATGGATGTTTTTTTGTACCTCATGACAACTCTGAGCTGCTTAACAATGAAATATACTCCTTTTATTACATGACGTTGTAAATAGAGCAAGTGTGATTTCAGAAAAAGCATGAATCCACACTCGTGGGAGAATATGGGAGAAACTTTCACGCGGATGTGTGAGGCCTTGGTTTTCATTTTGTTGTACAGTGTTTGCTTCGAATTCTTTTACTATATCAGTATTCTGTGGTCATTTGTAAGTGTAAGAATTTGTGCTTTCGCGGCACTAGCACAGAACAGAAATTTAACAGGAAAAGCCTTACTCTCCGTTACAGGAACCGTTCACCCAAAATTGACTGAACCTCAAGACATTCCAAACACGTATGATTCAATGGATTTGTAAGCTTTTATTATTACATGTTTTGACATTATTCTAAACTTGATGAAAGACTATATACAAATGTCAATTGTCATGAAATTCCCCTAAATGTAGTTTATAATTAAAATTAAATTGGGTGTATAAACCTGCATTTCTATGGGATGTTATGTTATAAATAATTTAAAAAAAGAAAGTAGGGAAGAAGATTTGTAAAGTTTTTGTCTTAGTTTTATTAGATTGGCACAAAACTTCTGTTCTGTTTGATGCTCTAGAACTACTTTATTTAATTTATTTATTTATTAAAAATACATTGGAATAGGGATGGTTTGCCAAATAAATATCAATAGAATTCATGCACTAAAATTAGCTTTCAGAGTGTGCTGTAGACATACATTGGGTCTTTTCCTCTCACACTCTTCAGAATACTTTTATGGTATTTCTTTGTCATTTTTGTAACTTGACACAGTCCCCATTCACTTTCCTTATATTGTAAAGAGCAGCATGTACCTTTTGCTAAATACCTCTTTTTTTCCCACTAGCACGATTTGAGAATTGACATTTTTTTAGGTGAACTGTTCCTATAATGACAGAACTGTAGCTGCTCTCAATATCTATATCCAAGCACAGCCTCATACAGAAGTAGTAGCATATGCTTCGGGCATGCGTTTTGTTTGTAATCGTTGGTCTTATTTGCATGTTTTGAGGTATGGTCTTTTGGGGAGATTTGTTCTTTGGGTCATTCAACAATTGTGGTGACAGATGCTTTTGTGTTTCGACAACCAAGTCAAACTGCAATAGTGCACCATTCTTTAGAAAGCTGTATTTTGAACATTTTAGAAAATGTTTTACATTAAAGTAATTGAACTGTAACTTGCGTAAAAAATCTGGAAAAATCTGTAAGGTGTCTTTAACAGAATTATTATTTTTTTTCAGGGTCACTTGGTTTTACAGTTACGCATTTTGATATGTTTTTAAATTAATTTGTGATATATTGATAATCAGCAATTACATTGTTTTTATCCATCTTTTATTTTGTAAGTACATTTTAATAGTTCCTAATAATTCTCTAGAAAATGTACATATGCTAAAATGTACACACCCTCAGTTCATCCAAGACATAGATGAGTTGGTTTCTTCATCAGGTTTGGAGAAATGTAGCATTGCATCAATGTCTCAGCAATGGATGGTCTGCTGTGAATGGGTGCCGTCAGAATGAGAGTCCAAACAGATGAGTTATCCACACCAGTCCAGCAATCATGTAGACATTGTAATTTAAAACTGTTTAAAGTTTCCTCCAGTGAAAATGTCCTGTCTTACATTAGAATACACACCTATTAGAAATGTTTTGGTCTGTAATTGATTTTGATCTGTGCGTATTTCTCTCCTAATTCAGACAAGATCAGGTTTTTTTCATTGTAGAAAGAACAGTTTAATGTTAAAAAAAATGTTTTATTAGAAACTTTTTTCTTAAGATGTTGACTGAAGGACTGGAGCTGTGTGGACTACTTGTGGATTATTGTGATGTTTTTATCAGCTATTTGGACTCTCATTCTGACGGCACCCATTCACTGTAGAGTACATAATGCCTCCTTTCTCCAGTTCTGTAAAGAAATACTCCTCAAGCTCATCTGGCCTACAGAGTGAACAATCATTTTCAGAAAATATTTAATATTGCGTGCACTATTCATTTGTAAAACCACTGACAGAAGAGCAAAAATGTGATAAATATTTAGAATCACTCTGACATGACAAGGGAGAAAGATTGTGTGCTATGTTTAATTTAGAATCAATGAGCTGGAAATGACATCACAATTGTAGACTGACCCAATTAAACAGCATCAGAATATTTAAAGGATCATCAAGAACAAAATTATATAAAAATGTTTAATTGTTCAATATAATTCATCAGCTAAACAATGCATCAGTGACACCTGGTTAAACTGCCTTTAAGAAAAATAAAAAGCTACCGACAGCACTTAACATGTCTCTTGAGATCGCTCCGGTCGGTGTCTAGTGCTCAGATGTGCCCCTTCAGCTCCAAACCCTTCGTATTTCAGCTAGAAAATACACGAGCGAGCCTTTACCCCAGCAACCCCCGGGAAAAAATAACTCCAACACAGGCACAGAGCTAAGACTTCATTTATTTAACATGACAGTGTGTCAACGTCAAGCTCACACCCACTCACGCTGCTTCTGTGCTGTATAATCTCTATAAATCATGCAGAAAACATGCAGCAAAATTTAACCGTGTACGGGAACCATTTTTCCATATGGTATCAGGCATTGTTACCGCGGTCTTCCTTATTTATAGTCACATTAAACGGAAACTCTTCTGTAGATTAGACTATAATAATTCATGAATGAGAAATTCGCAGCTAAATAACTTAGAACGTCTTGTTGGTTTTGAAACAAAGTACTGCATGGCTAATGAATTGTTTACAAATAACAGATATTGCTCATTTAATCTCAGGTGTGCTGACCCTTATTTGTGAAAGTGGTGACAGGTGCCGGTTTGCTCAGTTAGGATCAGTTTACCTGCTCATTACACCTCAAAGGGTTAGAGGTCGTGTTAGTTGGCTGTAAGTTGTTTAATGTAAATGTTTCTCTCTCTCTCTTTAGCACAGCACTGGCTGAACGGCATGAATTTCATTTGTTTAAAAATCAACTTCTCATAAAACTCATTAGCTTTCTTATTTATACATTCACTGCTTAATATCGCCTGCATCATGTTTGCATGAGCAGTATTTTAAAGGTTTTGTAGATTGTTTGTTTTAGAAATGAAGTTTGCCTTAATAGAGCGTTAAATATTCTATTGTTGCATTTTTAATTTCAAAGCCTTTCCTTGTGTAGCTACTGTAGTATAAATAAAGGTTTGTGAATGAGATGCATATAGCTGCTGTAGTTTGGCATTAAATGCACTCACGGATAAATCAAGTGTAGCACTTATCAATGCAAGAACGGATTATTAGTAAGATAACTAAGGCGCCAATGCAATATCCAAAACAAAAAAAATGCCGAAATTTTGACCAAAGTCCAGTTATATATTTATAGTTTACATATTAGAAACTGTGTGGAGAACGGTTTGTTATGACCAAACTCTGAATATCAATATGATGTGGATATGTTGTAATAATTATAATATCTATTAATGATGCCCCATTCTTGTTTTATAAATAAACATTGAAAATGAAACACCTGATGGTGCTCGTCGTTTTTTTGTGTGTATTGAAGTTCTTCATTAGACAAATGTCAATGTTAGGAGAAAGGTATGACCTACAGTATCTTTTCAATGTTTATGAAAGTAAAATTACATAAAGATCCTGTACTGCCCTCTACTGTTCATACTGAGATCATTCATACGTCATTACTCGGCGTTTCATTATTTTGTAAACTTAAAACGTAAGATGCATCAGTCTACAGTTATTATTATTATTTTGATAAACACAGTCAGCTATTAAAAAAACTACAAAAGGACTGAATGCGAAGAAGAACTGTGATGATGACTTGACAAATCATTGCCTCACAACATGTTAGACTGATTTAATATTAGATCATAATATAAACTGGTATACTTTTGTTCACTGATGAGTGACTAAATTTAACTTATTATTTTGTATCGTTTGAACAGATATAGATGATAAATGTTCTCAGAACAGATAGTAGTTCATAGTAAAAAACTGTAGAAATATTTTGCAGCATTTAATACTAAAATCTTGGAACTATAATAATATCAACAAATCTATTATAAATCTGTCTATATACAATGTGCAATAAACTTTTTACATAACATTTTTTCCAGTGCAGCAGATTTGGATCCATACGTCACTTCTGACTAACCCAGCAAACCTGCCATTCCTCATAGTTTCTCTACACACGCTATTTGTATTTTCCTCATGCTCAGGAATGAAACTATGCATGATCATGCTGTACCCATGATGCTGTGTCACGCACATGCTGCATATTCCATACAGATGTTCCAGGACATTTTCCGAGTAGTTTCCAATGATGTCCTTTGTTTGTTGGTTTGAATATTTCAGATGATGAACCAGTGAGCTTATATTGCTTATATTATCTCAGGTCTGCTTGAGTAAACTGGTGTAACACAGCTGGGAGCAAACTTTTTCTGACTCAAGCCATTAAATGAATCTTACACTTTTTTCTTAAAAGCATACGCATGTGTTTTTTTGCATTCAGTTTTTTGGATTTTCTTTAACTTTCAGGTTGATCATCTTGTGTGTCGGAGTCATCTATAGATGCCTGATTTTCAGGTATTATTCCATCCATAAATCTGTGAGACATTATATATTAGCCGTTTGTACTGGATAAATGTCAATCAATCAATCAATCTCTTCTATTTATATATTAATCTCCAAAATATTAAGAACAAGTCAAATTTCAAGATAATGGTCCAATTTTAAGTTAATAAAATCTATATGTGACCCTGAAGCACAAAACCAGCCATAATCAGCACGGGTGTATTTGTAGCAATAGCCAACAATATATTTTATGTGTCAAAGTTACAAAGCCAAACAATCATTAGGATATTAAGTAAAGATTATGTGCCATGACGATATTTTGTAGATTTCCTAAATATATTAAAATCTACTTTTTAGTAGTAATATGCATTGCTAATAATTTCATTATAACTTTTCATAATAACTTTTTCTCAGTATTTAGATTTTTTTGCACCCTCCAATTTTCAAAAAGTTAACTATCAGCCAAATATTGTTCTATCCTAACAAACCATACATCAATGGAAAGCTTTATTCAGCTTTCAGATGATGTATACATTTATTTATTTATTTCTTTTCATTGACCCTTATGACTGGTTTTGTGGTCCAGGGTCACATATTAGGCTTTTACGTGCATGGCAATTAAGCACATTATACTCACTTCCCATTACTGTAATGCAATAATATTCAATTCTTAATGCTGCAATGGACATCTTTAAATTTCAATGACTTTTATGGCCCAAACATTTACTTAAGGTTGACCTGAATTTTGTGCCAAAATATATACAATACTGCAATCCTGGATAATTTTTAAAATAATACCTCAATTTAAAACAAGGTATAAATTATCATATCATATTTCTTATGCCATAGCACAAAGAGTATACTGTCTGTAAACTAAGTTTTAAACACTTACTCAAATTCTTCTAATTTACTTTGTGGATCCTTTAGCAGATCGGAGAGCGGCTTTACTCCTGAATCCATCAGTTTATTTCCCCTGAGATCCAGCGCTTTTAGCTGTGTCTGGTTAGATCTGAGAGCTGATGCTAGAACAGCACACCCATCTGCCGTGACCCCACAGTATGTTACACTGCAAAGGGTTGTGCAATTATAACAAGATTCATTTAAAATGCCATATTTTGGCATATAACAATGTATTGTTCTGTAGTGTTACATTTCACAATAATATTGTTTTTCACAACATAAATTCTCACTTCATTTAGTTTGAATTGAAATGACTAATAACTGAAAATATTTCATTACCTCAGTGACTGCAGTCCTGACAGAAGATGGCTTAGTGCCACTGAAAGCTCCTTCAAACCTAAATCCAGAATTGCATTAGCACTGAGGTTCAGCTCTCTCAAACCTGAGTGTTGTGATTCGTTTACACGACCCATCATCCAACAGCTTTCTTGAGTGAGATTGCAATTATTCAGCCTGAGAAAAGCACAAAAACTATTTAACAAATGCTTCAAGTGTCATTAATTGTGAGATGTACATTATGTGATTGACAAACAAACTGGATACTTATTACCATAATCTCTCTAGATGCACACGTGGGTCTTCAAGCACAGGGAGCAGATTCTTCACTCCTGAGTCTGTGAGGTTATTCATGCTGATGTCCAACTCTCTCATGTGTAATGAGTTTGACTGTAGAGCAGGTAACAATGCAGAACATCCGCTGGCTGTAATTTTACAGTCTGATAGACTGTAAATAGTAAAGTGGCAAAGAATCATGGCCTAGTGTCATTGTGATGCACAATATGTGACATTATTTAATCATATTAGTAATCTATCAGCATCATGCTATTATGTACATGAATACCATCTGCTGGCTGCCTGCCACTCTGCCAAGAGTTTGTTTATAATTTGTAGCTTGGATCCATAGCTTTGCATTTCTGTCTATCACTCTTTGTTGTTTAAAGTGATAACTTAATACTCTCTTAATAATCTCTCAATAATTCCTAAAATATTTATCAATGATTTGATCAATGATTATAACCTAGATTGGCTCAGTTTGACAGAAACCTGGCTAAAACCAGAAAACATTGATTACAGAGACTGTCTCTGCATTTGATAAATAAATAGTTTAATCTCATCATTATACATTTCCATCACTCTACTCTCCTATTTGATAATGTTCAGTGCTTTGCTACAATCTTTGGTAAAAGTGCTATATAAATAAAAGTGACTGATAATTGATTGACTGATTTATACTTGTCTGATTGTAATACCTGAGTTTTTCAAGCTTGCAGGAAGGACTCTTTAGACCAACGCAGAGCAGTTCCACTCCTGAATCCTGGAGGTCATTCAAACTTAAATCTAAATGTTTCAGTCTTGTAGATGTTGACTGAAGAGATTGGGCCAATGCCGCACAACTTTTCCTGGTAAGTTCACAGGCCATCAACCTAAAATAAAATGTCTCTAATTTAAAATGGTATGAAATGGTATTATCCCCTCCTCTTCTTGCCGATTGGTTGGCCGAAGTATGTTTTTGTTGTGATGAACATCCTGTACCTGTAGTGTTTGATTTGGTATTGCAGCCTCTGTGTTGTCTTTCAAGACAGGGTTTTTTCTCAGTGTATTTAGAGGGCAGATAGCAAGACGTGGTAAATATTTCTGCTTTGGGATTGGTATCCTGTTGTAATAACAGAAGCTTTAGGAAAGGAAAGGAAAGGAAAGGACGTGACTAGTGGCCAGGTATGGCTTCCCATACTAGGAATTTGTGCTCTGCATTTAACCCATCCAAGTGCACACACACAGCAGTGAGAAGTGATCAACCAC
>JAUCMT010000059.1:13491311-13502067 GCA_032357475.1 Enteromius thamalakanensis
CACCCACAATCCCTGCCAGACCTGGGACTCGAACCCACGACCTTTGGGTTACAGGTCCGACTCTCTATCCATTAGGCAACGACTGCCCCTTTAGTCTGGATCCAGACCGAGCACCTGGGAAGTATTGATGTCAACCCCTCAGAAGTCCTCAGATAATGCCAACCCTGAACCAACATACAAAACTACCAAACACATTGCTTTTGATAGTTTTTAAATGTCATGATTTTACTGTTCATTTCTGCCATATGGGACATAATCCCCATAATAATAAGATAAGCTAATCTTAAATATAATGTCGAAACCTGAATTTTCTGTGAAGCTGTTTAGTGAGAACAAAATGTGCTCTCAGGTAAAAATGCCTGGAAATGAAATGCAAATATTATCTTTTAATGGGAAGTTGTTTTCTGTCATTGCTTCTTCGCAATAGTAATTAATTAATGTTTTTTTAAACCTTAACAAGTTTAAACATGTATAACAGCACTGTAGAATAAACCTAAGAGGAATGTAAGTTATACATTTTAGTGCCCAATTATTACATATTAGAACCCACCTTAGTGTTTCCAGTTTACATCTCTTATCCGTTAGAACGTCAGAAAGCATTTTCACACCTGTATCATGTGGCATGTTGTGTGTCAAATCAAGTTCAATTAAGTAAGCTGGGTTTGACCTTAAAGCTGAGGCCAAAGAAGCACAGCCATTTTCACAGATTCTGCAATTGAAAAGTCTACAACCACAAGAAAGAAAAGAAAAATCACAAATAAACTTAATTTCAGTTTCTCTGTTTATAAAATAGTCATCTTAAAGTCTTCTAGAGGTCTCAAAAGTTTATTTTAGCATATCTTGGAAATCCCCATGGGCAGGTAGCCAGTCTAGCTTTACTTTCACACCGTTGTCAGCGAGAGTGTCCAAATTTGTGGCCCAGCCTGGCCGCCTGCCAACGACGCTGTACAGACATTTTTTAGACACTCTGCCGCTCTGACATAGATTGAATGATTGTCTTGTATTTCAAACTTTGGTAAACTTGTGCAGACTGACCACAAGGAGGGTATAAGTTAACCTCATTAAATATATTGAATGTAGAAGTAAGAAATTGGTCGATGGAAAGAACTTTTTTGTAGTTAAATGTTTTCTTTCAATTAAAAGCCATATGTGTGGTGTGTAATTTTAATGTTCATGGTTAATTGCTAGTCTAATTAATTATATTATAGGATACAGTCAATATTATAGGATACAGTTACTAGTCTTGATTTTAAATTAACATTAATTTTTGTGAAACCTACCGGATGAAAGGTAACGTTAGCGTATGCAATTGGTCAAATCAGTGTTGTTTTGAACAAATCAACTGCACTCCTGTTGAAAAACAAGCATTCTAGCGGGAAAATGTTGGCAATAAATAGTATTGTGCACATTCTTATTAAATTCACATCGGGATCAAGTTGTTGCGATTTTACTTGATTTCAACTCTCCTTGACGCTTTCGCCATCCAAGACCCGCAGCTACTCGCCGCCTTTCGCCACAGCTCAAGTGAATGTCTTCTGGACACTTTGACATTCTCGTCGCTGGCGGTATGAACGCACGGTAAGGCCAAATTATCTTTGGTATCTTTTTTTTATAGCTGTAAACTGTATGTAATATTGTCCCATTTGATTTTATTTTTTATTTTTGAAATTTGGCAGTTAACAATAGCAAGCGCAAATTTTGCTACTTTAGGTATTTTTAACATTACTTTCAACATTTTCCTACCTCAGAGTCTCTAGTTTACAATGAGGATTTCCCAGTCCGGCTGCAAGTTGTTTTATTCCTGAATCCTGAAGATTGTTGGAATTCAAATCCAGTTCTCTCAGACATGAGAGACTTGAACTAAGGACAGAAGCCAGGCCTGAACAGGCTATATCTGTCACATTACAACACCTCAAACTAAAAGGAAAAATAAAAGCTGGTTAGGTAAGTACTGGAATATGCTGACTAAGTGTTCAAGTGAGTGTTTGCATACTTGGGTAGAGTATGTTCCTGGCCAAACCAGTGAAATACCTACATTACTGATCGGGATGCTTTAATAACTGGCAGCAATCTCAACAGTCCCTCGTCTGAGGTCATGCTCGGATGAATAAGCTTTGACAAATCAAACACATCCAATTCTTCAGCAGATGTCAGCAGTATGTAAGCCAAAGCAGAGAAGCGTGAAGGAGACAGCTTTTTACTACTAAAACCATGTAAATTTATGAAGTTCTGCACTTCCTCAACCAGAGAATCATCTTTCAGCTCGCTCAAGCAATGTAAAAGACTTATTGCCTTCTCCGCCGAAGGGTTGTCCCTGATTTTTTCCTTAACATATTGAATTGTTTTCATGCTGCTTTCAGTATCACTTATCACCTCAGTCAGGAGTCCCTGAAGAAGAGTCTGGTTGGACTCAAGAGACAGTCCCAACAAGAAGCGAAGGAAAAGGTCCAAATGTCCGGTGTCGCTCGCTAAAGCATTATCCACAGCACACTTCAGAAATGTATGCATTGAGGTTTTTTGGAAAGTCTTTATTATTTTAGAATTTGCTGTCTGACTGAGGACATTTCGTTTATGGTTGACAAACACAAGAAAAGCATACAACGCAGCCAAGAACTCCTGTATACTCGCGTGAATGAAACTAAAGTTCTTCTCCTGAAGCAGACCTGCTTCTTCTCTGAAGATTTGGGTACAAACTCCTGAATACACAGATGCAGCGTCGAGTTCAATGCCACATTCCCTCAAATCTTCTTCATAGAAAACTAAATTGCCCATTTCAAGCTGTTGGAATGCCAGCTTTCCCAGCAACAATGTGGTCTGGTTATCCCACTTCAGGCCTGCTTTGGAATTCTCTTCATATTTGTGACTTCCCTGCTTGATCTGGAACATCAGGAAGTGTGTGTACATTTGCGTGAGGGTTTTGGGAATTTCACCACTCTCTGAATCACGAAACTTTCTTTCAAGAACTGTAGCTGATATCCAGCAGAACACTGGAATGTGACACATGATGTGAAGGACCTTCGAAGACTTCAAGTGTGAGATTATCCTAGAGGACAAGTCTGGGTCACTAATTTTTTTAGTAAAGTATTCTTCCTTGTGGGAGTCATTGAAGCCTCGTACCTCAGTCACACGGTCAATGAAGTCAGGCGGTATTTGACCTGCTGCAGCTGGTCGTGAGGTTATCCAGACTAACGCAGAAGGGAGCAAGTTCTTGCAGATGAGGTTTGTCAGTAGGACGCTGACTGAAACTGATTGGGTCACACTTGAGCAACTCCTGCTGTTTTGAAAATCCAAAGAAAACCGGCATTCATCAAGTCCATCCAAGATAAAGACTACCTTATATTTATCCGAGAGTAACTCTTCTGGATCTATTTTTAGATTGAAAAAGGACTCAAGAAAGTGTATTAGGCTAATTTTCTTTTCTTTAATTCCATTCATTTTACGAAAAGCGAGTGGAAATATCATGTAGACGTCCTGGTTGGCTCTGCCCTCAACCCAGTCCAGGGTGAACTTTTGAACAGATACTGTTTTCCCGATGCCAGCGATCCCTTTGGTTAGCACAGTTCGGATGTGTTTAGAAGATTCGGGAGAAGCTTTAAAGATATCATTAGCCTTGATTGGTGCATCCCACATGGCTGGATGTTTAGATGCTGTCTCAATCTGTTTAATTTCATGTCCACTGGTTTCCTCACTGCTTCCACCGTCAGTGATGTAGAGCTCAGTATAGATATTGTTAAGCAGAGAGGATCCGCTGTGCTCTTCATTCCCTTCAAATATACACTGACACCTGTCCTTCAGCATCCTCTTATACTGATATGTCAGTTCCTCTGTGAAGTTTGACATGAGAGTAAGTTAAAACAAAAAATGATTGGATCTTACAAGATATAAAAATGTATGTGACACTATTGAACTGAATACCATTTAGAACATTTGACCTTGATTCCTTCTGTTGAATTCTGAAAGAAAATAAATATGCATTTAATGTTTTCATTTTTAATAAGGTTGTAAGTGAGGCAGACACATAGAACCTGAGTTTGATGTGGTCAACATCTTTTTTACTCTGGTACAACATTATGATTAGCCAATAAGGTTTGAAGAACCAGTTTATAGTTTTTATAGTTCGTGTTGCGCTTACAATGTTTGGTGCTCTATCATTAAATCTGATTTATTTTAGGCACTAGGAATGATTTGGTTTAGGTGTAGAGATTGTATGGTCAAGATTAATGTTTTGGATTCAAATGTTGTTCAAGAGTCAACAAAATATATAGACCTTGAAACATGTCAAACTCAGCAGGCAGACAAACCTTTCTGAAGGAAAATTTTAATATGTAAATGCATTAAAAGCAGTTATCATTGTGATACATATAATTATTTCTAATTGTTTAACAAATTGTTAACATACTTTAATTCTGTATGGATTGATTCTCTCCTTAAATCAATAGGATAATCCATTGACGCCTTCAACTTAAGGGACCTAAAATAAAGAAATATTCCAAAAAGAAGTGAGTTTTCATAACTCTTGTTTGTGGCAGAATCAGTGTTTATAAGAGGTCTGTGAGCTCACCTGTGTTTAGGGATTTCTTTCATATGGGACAACGGAAATGATACAGGTGGATTCTCCTGAGACACATGACTTGGCTCTGGTAGAGCAGTATTAGGCTTTTTCAAGCTATAAATAAATGAATAAATAAATAAATATTTTCATATGTTTCTGTCCATTTGTGGGTTGAATAAAGTGTATATGCAATCATGACTAAAAAAAATAAAAACAACTCAAACATTATTATGGCTTTTAGGAAATACAAAAGCAAAAGTAAACTGTAGAAACCGGTGGAACAAGTTTTTGGTCTCTATGTACTTAGGCTCAAGATAAAAAATACATGCAGAAATAACCAGGCTACCAGTTGTTTATATGTTGGACCTACAGGTTTCTTGTGAAGGAAAACCCAACACAAATTGCTGAACGAGTGAGCTAGACACATTTGTCCAAAGACTACAATTAATATTTAAATGCATCAAATGCTGTTACATTCTTGACGTTAACAGAAACAGAACACATACTTCAGTTCTGTAGGGGTTGCTTCTACGCTGAAATTAGGAGATGTTTTGATTGACTGATCACTTTTCATCGACAAACCTCTGGGCAGAGAGAAGTCGGAGTCCTCACGACTGAGTAACCTAAAATAAAGAAATATTTAAATGAGCAGAAGATTTGATTGTTTGTGGCAGTATCCCTCAGTTTATCATCTCACCTGTGTTGAGAGGTTTTCTCTTTCAGTGTTAACCGAGGACACACAGACTCATTCTCCAAAGACTTGGAACTCTTTCCCAGTGAAGCAGATTTATTTGGCTCGTTCAGGCTTTAAAATAATATATATATATATTTTTAATCCAATAGAACGGTAGCATAATGTATTTTATATTTATGTTGAGTTGAATCAAGTGCAAATACAATAAAACAGGAAACACACAAACCTTAAATCAGCCAGTTCAACAGCAGGGTCCAGACTCATGTTAGTGTTTAAACGACTAGTCATGACTAGCCAACATTAGTTCAACCAAACATTCTTCAGCCTGCAACATCAGATATATGCTGATCAAAGATCAATGATGTTTTTGCATGACAACAAATGGCATGAAGATGTTAAAAAGTTATTGTTTTTAACATGATGTATTCTAAGTGGTTCCGTTCAGGGTCGAGTGAGCTTTTATGTGCAAATGCATTAAACCCCCAAATGTGAAATTTTCTGGAGAGTTTTTTGTGTTTCTTAGTCCAAAACACTTAATATATAGAAAACTTTAGTGTCTTTAATATGATTTTGTGCCGTACCATAGATATCAGTGACCTAAAAAGAACAATATTGAACAGAGGTTGAATAATTAGAACTGTGTAAATATGGTGAGCTACATATATATATACAATATAGACAATATCACTTTTAATATGCCACTAAAGTAATACAGATGCAAATATACATATGTACATATATATATATATATGTATATATATGTACATATATGTACATATATATATATGTATATATGTATATAAATATAATAAAACAAAGGTTTGAATAATTTTGCATAACATAACTACAATATATAACTAGCTACAGTATGTTTTATACATTGCATAAACGTTTAGACTGTATTTTTTACATTAAAAAGTCAATAATATTTTATTACTTACCGCACAACAAATAAAAACATTTTAGCTCCTGGTAGGTTAACATTTCTCTGCTTTCCCGGAGTTTGTGAGTATCATTTTTCATTTCCTTCTCTTATATAAAGAGGAATGCAGCTCTGCCACATTAGGCAACATGAACCGTAAAGAACAGCAGTTGTTTTTAAAGGAACCGCGCATGTACAATGAGAGCAACGCAGCGTCACTGACATTGACGCTTGCTCAGGACGCTGGTGTCACTTTATAACTCACTTTCTTTTAACTCAACCCCTTTAGCTTTTTTTCTTCTTTTTGACGTGCATTGTCCACAAGTGACATGGATGATGATGATGGTGGCAAAAATCATGGTGGAAAATGTAAATTTGTCAATATAATATTAAACACAACAACAACAATGTTAAAAATATTTTATTGCTTTACATATTTCTCATTTGTAGCAAAATCTCATTAAGCATATGCAAAACGAATACATATTTTAACTTAGAAGGGATTTTACTGTAAAATAAATAAATAAGTGTAAACAAAAGAAAACAAACAACGAACAAGCAAACAAATACATACATGGATACATAGAAAAGTAGATAAGAAAATACACAATTAAACATAACATTAGGCAATTAATGAACTGACGATACATTCAAAACGTTGTCGTCATACAATTTTTATACTTTATTGGTTGTTTTTAGTTTCATAAAAGTACTTGAAGGCATAATAAAATCATTGTAATACGGTAAATTTTTTTAATAAAATAAAATAATTACTTTTCCTATATAATCTATATTACATTTACACTACGACACACGCTTTTAATACTGATACAGTTTTTGAAGCGACGATAGGGGATAGATCAAACGCCAAAAAAGAGTAAAAAATAAAGAAATAAGAAACAAAGAAAAAAAGGAAAAAGTGGGAAACCCTGATACTGACGAAACAAAGGCGGTCAAACGTCACTTCCGCCTGATGGCCTGAAATGCAGGCGGCCATATTATATTAGCAAACACTCTCACGCGCAGCAGTGGTTTGTTGACGCTGTGAAGTGCAGCTGTACTTTTTGTTTTACTCGAGCTCTCTCGGTTTAGCGCAGGTTTGTGTGACGATGAGCGGCGGCACGCCGTATATCGGGAGTAAGATCAGTCTGATCAGTAAAGCGGAGATCCGGTATGAAGGCATTCTCTACACCATCGACACCGAGAACTCCACCGTCGCGCTCGCCAAAGGTCAAAAACACCCCTCAGACACAACACGCACTTCTCACGGGCTTTGCTTCGTGTTTAGAGTTAGTGTTTCGCGTTGTACGCGTTAGTTTGTAGTTACGCAGGTGTGTCTCAAATGTAGTGAGCTGCCCTACATAGACAGCAGTGTCGAGCGCTGTAGCCGCGCGCAGCTTTATGTTTAATCACGTGCACCTTATTCACCTGCGTAACGGCGAGATTAACGCGTCTGAAATGTATGAATGCTGGCTGTTTACGAGGATTTCACACAGCGTGTTAGTGTGTTTAATGCTCAGCTGGTAGTTGTTGTCCAAAAGTGCTGCGTAGTGCGTGCTAGCTATTGCACACTCACCATGAGTTACAGACGAAGTATCACCGTCGTTGTTATTACTGTAACGTTAATAGGATGAATGTGCTATCCCTTTGGAACGGTCTGAGTACTTTTTTTATTTTTATTTATAAGTTAATGGTATTGGTGGCTAATACAAAGTTACCTACCACCAGTTATGTTGTGACTATGATTGTTTTGCACTGTTAAAAATGCAACAAAAATTATTTCCAATTCTATTGGGAAAAATAGTGATGATAACTTAGCTTAACGCTTAGGCTGTTAGTTTAACCACATGGTAAAACTAAACTCTTAGTATTCCCAAATGAAACATTACTATCTCAGCTGCTTTTTATGTGCACTAATAGCACACGATAATGCTAGATAATATTAATAATCAAGTGTAGTCCAGAGTCCAGACGAATGTCTAAATAATTCATAAAGATTCATTACTGTCTGTTCAATGTATCTGTTTCTGTATCAATGTAATAAATGTTAGGAGCGTGATTCTCGTTAGCATTATGGCACACTGAGGGTTATGAGAGCTGTTTGTAAATATTGAGGTCAGACTATCCTTTTCTGATTTTAATAGGATTGGAGTCAAATGCCTCACCCAGGGGAAGGTACATTATGTGTATAATTTGCTCTTTTAATTCTTGTTGCAGTGCGCTCTTTTGGCACCGAGGACCGCCCCACGGACCGCCCCATTGCACCCAGGGATGAGACATTTGAGTATATTATATTCAGAGGAAGTGACATCAAAGACCTGACGGTGTGTGAACCTCCCAAACCGACATGCTCTCTGCCTCAGGACCCCGCCATTGTTCAGGTATAGACGAGGACACACACACAGTGCTAATGAGTGCTCCGTACATGTAGGCCAAAGTCTGCCGTTTGTTAGATCCTTTCAACACATCAGGAAAGCCAAGGATTTGGATCCACTCTTTTGTTTTACCAGATCTTATAAAAGTCTGGATATAAGGGCTTTATTGTTGCACCAAATTAAAAGCCATGGAAAATGAATGCTTCACTGCATCAAGCAGTGACGGTAAAAACCTTGAAGTGGAGACATTATCGTGAAGAAAAGTATCTCATGAGACCATATAGTCATAAGATAAAAAAAAGCACTAGAAGAGTGAAGAAAATGGTCTAAGTATTGAAATATTATTTTAATGCTTATTTTATTTTTACAGGTATTTAACTACTTCATGTACTTATTCAGGCAAGGTTGGGATTTCTGTAATATCTGCTCATTTTGTTCTCGGGGTTTGGCCAGAGACCGAAATATTTCAACCGATTCCATTCATTTGTTTCAATAATTAGGTTTTCTTTTAATGTTGGATGAGGTGCTGCTGTTTTTGTTTTTTTAAATCCACAGCATAGCTGCCCCCCAGCAACAACAACAATAATAACACCGTATATACAATTAAAGCCATTCCTGTCAGGATGACTAGATTTCTATTTATTTTATTTTTAAAGAGGGTTACTAAGATTAAAAAGTAATTTTTCATCCCAACATTTTGGTGGTTTTAAAACCACCTCTGACTAAAGTCACAACAATGCATGGAATGCAATTTAAGTGTCTATGAAACAAATTTAAAGTGATAGTTCACTCAAAAATGAACATTTTAGTTCACCAGCACCATGCAAGCTAACAACTGTCCAACAAAGCTCAAAGATTGAACATCTTTAGGATTCCCTAAATTCATATTTGTGGGTGGACTATGCCTTTAACTTAACCGCCTCCAATTTAGTTCCTTCAGAAAAGAACTAAAAGTCAGCTTTCAAATCCTGAAACCTGGGCAAAAACCTGTACTAAGAAATTCAATCTCTGAGCTTTGTTGGATAGTTCTTAGCTTGCATGGTGCTGGCTTTCAGTGTTTTCATTGTTCACGAGCAGTGACCTCATCATGCTGTGTTCATCTGTTAGTCCTCCATGGGATCTTCCACCGCCCCACCATCATCCTTCCAGGCTGGGAACTCCTACGGGCTGTTCAACCGTCCTCAAGTCACGCCTCACCCCCAGTTCACCCCCGGCCCACTGGTCTCCCCTCAGTTTGGCACTGTTGGAGTCGGTAAGTCCCCTTCACAGCTGTGTGATGAAGAAGATGAGGATATTTTTTTAATGGCATGCACCTCGGTTCTGAGCAGAAGTGACAAAACAGATCCTGTGGCACCTCTGATGTGTCTCGCCTGCTCTTCCTTTCCTCACAGGAAGTACAATGGGATTGTTTGGTAGTGACACTGGTATGACTGCAGCACTGTCTCAGACTGCTTTCAACAGTGACACTTTGAGTGCATTCGTAGTAAAAGGTAAACCAAATTAGCCAAGTGGTTTGGGTTTGTCTTAACTACCAATATTAAAAAGTTTGTAAATTAAAGCTACGTGTTTAGTACTTGGCAAGATGCTAACAGCTGGTGGTTGCGCTTGTCTCAGCTGGCTCTTTGTCTTCTGAAAGTTTCACGTTTAACGGTTTCCCTTTTCAGTGATGGAGGAATGAAGGCACCTGCATGTAAAAAAAAAAAAAGGGAGGGTTTTATAGCTTTCTAATAACCTACACAACCCGCCGACCACATACACACTGCAGACGTTTGAGGAAAATCACATTAACTGGAATACAGGAGCCTGACAAAGCATTGAAACTTCAATAATTGAATCTTGTTTTTCGCGACCAGGGGAAAACAAGTCGGAAGTAAATGATAAGGGGTGCTTTGAATCGTTCGCAATTATTCAGCCCCCTTCCTTTATAAGTCCTCCCTATGCTCTGTAACTTTATCCTTATCTATAGACTTGCTATTGTTACCACCCTCTCCAACGACCTCTTTTCTGCTACAGGAGCATTACCAAACATATTACACGCACACTTTCAATAAAAGCTCCATCAAAAATTAGAAGCATTTTTTATTATGGACATCAAAAGATTTCTTACACTCAGGACCAGGGTGGAGAAACTTAGACTATTGGCGCTTTTCCACTACACAGTACCAGCTCGCCTCGGCTCGACTCGACTCGGCTCTGTTTGGTTTTCCACTGTG
>JAUCMT010000059.1:13502373-13513449 GCA_032357475.1 Enteromius thamalakanensis
GTCACCGCAAGCTCGTGCAGCATCGCTATGACAACCAGGTACAACTTTTACACAGTGGAAAACCAACAGAGCCGAGTCGAGGCGAGGCGAGCCGAGACGAGCTGGTACTATGTAGTGGAAAAGCGCCATATGACTTCTGTCATCAGAGACGGGCTTCTCTGGCCCCTGAGGTGCGACGTCCTGCAGAGTTGAGCTGCACCCTTCATAAAACTCTCCAGAGGAATAAAAATTGAGTCAGAATATGTGAACTACTTAAGCTGAATTTAGTGCAAGCCTGGTTGTCGCTTTTGAACTGGTTTAAGCTTTCTAGGATAACTGTATTTAGCTGCTGTGTGTACGTGGCCCCTGTGTGTCTTTTGAAACCTCTCTTGTGGTGACCTGTTGAATCAATAACAATAACCAGATTTTGTCTTCTAACCAGCGCTGATTTCCTTGCATCGGGGTGGCTGCAGTTCTTATAGTGGATTACATTACATTACAGTCTTTTACCAATGTTTTAATACAGATCACGCCAATCTGGCTCTGAGAAAGAGCCCCTCAGTGGAAACCGCTGCCCTGTCAGCAACTGCGGTCACCTCCACTGCTCCCACAGCCACGGCTCGCAAGAGCCCCGTGGAGACCCGGGCAGCCTCCACCAATACACAGACACCGGTGGACCTCACAGAACAGACTAGGGGTGAGAACCAGTCCAGATGCCACGCATTTGCTCCTCAAGACTGAAGTGTGTGTTTTGTTTTTTTTTTCAAATTATTTGCTCTGTGAGCAAAGGTTTGTGTTCAGAGCACGGTTTCAGATATTTTAATGAAAACCAAGTGGCTGGTGACTCCATTGAATGCCAACCTGTCAAGGTCCAGAAAAGTATGAAAGACATCATCAAAGTAGTCAAACTGTAATGTTAGTCACGTTATGATGCAGAATAGGTGAATAAAGTTGTTATTTTTATATTCTTTATGTACAAATACTAATCTTGTAGCTTCATTATGCTACTGTAGAACCACTGATTGCAGATGGAGTATTCTGATGATGTCATTCATACTTTGCTCAAGCCTCCCAGTTTTCATCCAGAATATCTTAAATCATGCCCCGAAGACAAACGTAGCTTTTACAGGTTTGGAACGACACAAGGGTGGAGTAACCCTTATAGGGGGTCAGAATAATGCATTAGTTGAGCAAAAACACACTAGTAATTGATTTAAGTTAACATTTTAATCATTAGTAGTGTTTTTGCTCAACTAATGCTTAATTGTGACCAAATTAACCATTAATTAATGCATTATTCGGACCCCCTATTCTGAACAGCCCTCAGAATTTGAACTAAATCTCTTCATGTAAAAATGATGTCTGACTTCCTATTCCTCATTGTGCTAGACATGGGAACACCCAGTCCACAATGTGGCTAAAGTGAATCACCAGAAGCTGAAGAAGCATTTATCTTCTCATTCTAGTTATATTATACGGTTAGTCCTTTAGTGGTACTACAGTAATGTTTGGACCGCCGAAGCCCGTGCTTGCTCTCCAGGTCGGTCGTAATGGGTTCGGTGTAGTCTTTTAGGAATTACAGGCTTTTGATTAGGGCTTCCTGGAAAAGGAACAATATTAAGTATGAGAGAAACGACACCGTATGAACAATGCTAGTGTTAAAACAGGTTCTGCTACAGGGATTGGGTACAGCTTAATGTGTCTTAAAGAGTTATACTCTCCCAGGCACGGATGTCCTGAAACCAAGCATACCAGAGTCCAGTCAGCCCAGAGGAGGAAACAGGGACGCTTCTAAGCGGCTTGCAGGTTATCACGCGTCTGCTGAAAAGTCTTCACCACGCTTTTGTCGTGCTGTTGGATGCTAAAACTGCATGATTCTTAGAAGTTATTTCACACGCATCCACACAGTGGCTTTTAGCAAGCTCCTTTCTTACAGAGGAACTGCTGAATGGTGAATCTCATGCAACCTGATGAGTGCGTTTCACCCTACGACTAAAAGAACAAATGCATTGAAGAAACCTGTAGGCTTTAATTTTTTAACCAAAGTTTTATGTAATTAAAGTTGTTACTTGTTCTTTAACAGTGTAACAGGAGCACCTAATAGTGTGGGCAATGTGCATATCGTTTATTTCTGTAGAAGTGTGACCTGAGTGTGTTTTCATGAGATTCACTCAATATGCTGAATTTGCTCATATCTGCTCTGTGTGAAAAGGCCTCTGTTATGATTAAGACTGTGTTCGTGCTTTTTTTTATTTTTTATGGTTTGATCCATAGACAACAGCTTTTTTTCTGCATACAAAGTATGCGAGAATAAACTTTATATTTCTATTATTAGCAATTGAATGTTGCAGCATGCTTAATTCTATCCTTTTTTATGTTTATGAATATGTAGTCTGTATTTATGACCATGTATTTGTGTCTAGAGCTGTAATCGTGTGTTTGTTCTGCCCAGCTGGAGGGCCACCTGTTGCCCGCCGTGGCCGTGCCGGAGGTTATCGCGGTAGAGGGCGCTTTCCTGTGAGGAGAGAGGGACCCATGAAGTTTGAGAAAGACTTTGATTTTGAGAGCGCCAATGCTCAGTTCAACAAAGAAGAGATTGACAAAGAGTTCCAGAGCAAACTCAAACTGAAAGGTACTAACAGGTTACCAGATATACAATATTAACTAAAAAACTACAGTGCTTACAATGGAACGCTATTTTAAGGTGGTATTTTGTTAGGTTACGTGCACTTGCTATTATAATAATAATAATAATAGTGCATAACTACATGCAAGGAGCTCTAATCCATATAGTAAGTAAATGTACTTAATATAATTATTAACAGTAATTAATTGTAAAATGACACAAAGACGCCTTAAAATAAAACCTAATGTACTTTAAAAGAGTATTGTATAGTACAAACTTAATGTAATGTTTTCTTAGACTACATTTCAATATAACTGCATTTAATAAGTAGTACAAGTTTGTAAAATGCAGTCACTTATGGTAAACTTGCTTCTCTGTGTATTAACTGTACATGTTTGTTCAGATGAGAAGTCTGAGAAGGCTTTGAATGGCGAGGATAAGGGTGATTCAGGGGTGGACACTCAGAACAGTGAAGGAAACGCTGATGAGGAAGATCCTCTGGGACCACACTGCTACTATGATAAATCCAAATCCTTTTTCGACAACATCTCTTGTGACGACACAAGGTCAGATCACACCCAGAACCCCTTTAATATCAGCCTGAACCTCTGATTTGTACAAATTCATTCATCATAAAATCTCTTTATACAGGAAGGAGAGGTCTGCAGTGTCTGGTTTCCCACGGTGAGTACCGCAGAAAACGATGCTTATTGGAAGGAGGCTCAGTTTATGTGTGACTTGTTAAAAATAAAATGTAACTTGTTTTCTTTATTGCGTTGCTAAGAGAGAGGAGGCAGACCTGGGCAGAGGAGCGCAGGATGAATGCGGAGACATTTGGGATCCCGTTACGGCGGGGCCGCGGAGGCTACAGGGGTCGTGGAGGCATGGGCTTCAGAGGGGGCCGGGGCCGCGGAGCTGGGCGGGGCTCGTTTGGAGCTTACCCTGGTGGGAGTGGCTTCAGAGGAGGATACAGAGGAAGTCAAGGAGGAAGAGAGTTCTCTGATTTTGAGTACAGGGTAATGAACGAGTCAATCCATGTTATGTAGATGTGCTTTATAATGTAAATGTATGGCACATTGTTGCTAGATAGTAGGAATGCACTATGTATGTTTTATGTAGTGTTTTTCCAGTGCTCAGACGCTTTACAGTAAAGAGACAATTAAAAAAGAAAATAATAAAAGCCATGGCAGTGCAAGGCTAGTAGGGGTGGGCGATACAACCAAAATCTTCTATCATGCTAGAAGTAATTTTCTACCTTCGATTATGATATACATCACAATATAGCATTTTGTATTTGAAAATGCACAAATAAAAATTCAAACACAAAGAAACTGATTGATATTAGGGTTGGGTCGATAGACGATGCCATCATCCATCGCCGATGGCCGATAGACATCACGATGCTCCGTCACAGAAGCAGCAACAAGCTTGCGAAAAACACACTTAATATATGGCGGCAAATCTATGCCATTAATAAGCGAGTGCACCACTGATGCGGCGAGCGCGGTAAATCATTTCCGCGACAGGAAAACAGATGTACATGGGAAGAAATGGGGTCGCAAACTCATATCAAACCTTCGCGCGCACTTGATGTGTGATGTGCACATTAGACATCGTACGATGCCAAATGGTCGACATCGCCCAACCCTAATTCATATAGTGTAATTTTATCTAAACTGAATTGCAGCAATACTTTAAGTAAAAGAAACAACCATTCTGTTTACTGCAATGTATTGTAAGGTAATGTGTTTTTTCTGAGAACAACAGGTACGATAGTGCCTTACAGTATACCAGCGCTTGCTAAATACCTTGCAAATCACGTTAGTCTCATTCGGATCACTTTTCCTACACCCAAACCAATTCAACACCACAGACGATGCACCTTTTGTTGGTTTCGTTACATGTAAGCGAACTCAGCGCTGCTTCACCGAGGGGTGTGTGTGCACTGGGAAAAGAGCTCGCGCATGCGTGGCACTACCAGAGACCCGCTGAGGTTTGTCCAAGAAGTCGCTTTTTTGGGAAAATTTCACCAAGGGGGTCTGAAAAGTTGCTAAATCTAGCGGCATAGTTAAGTTGGCAACACTACTTCTTCCATTGCGTGGTCACGTGATCTCAGCCGCGGTTAAGACGATGGATCTCTACTGGTTAATCATGTCTACCGCCCACCCCTAAAGGGTAGTATGAAATAATGAATCATATTGGGCCAAGAACAGATCCCTGGGGGACACCTTGCTTCAAATTAACAGTAGGGGATAGAAAAGTTTAGGGCTGGATTTTGGTCCACATAACTTGAGCACCTCAATTGTATCCCACTAATAAAACAATACAACAATGTAATTTTTCCCCACAATTAACTGAATTTACGTTCCACAGATTAACTTCGTCACTTTGTACAGAATGGTGCATGTATTAATGTTTGCTCTCATTGTGACCAAATTTATAAGAATGTTCTTTATTTATTGGGATGCAATCATTCTGAACTTAACAATTAGCTGTGAAAACGTTATTATTTTTCATGTATCTTAAGTTAAACTCGTTATACGGCAAGTTACTTCGCCACTTATTTATTATGTAGCCATTTACTCTTTTCTTTCTTCATCTGTTTCTCTAGAAGGATAACAAAATCACTGCATAGTCACAAGAGGAAGTGGATCCAGAAGACCTGATGTGTGTGGGAACTACATTTCGGGTCACATGTTTTGTCACCAGCACTGGGGTTCGACCGCTTGAAACCTGGATATTAACGAAACACCTACTCCATTTCTTCCCGAGGAGCGGAACATATGCTATTTTTTTGAATTGTTAATTTGACAATAATATCTCCAGATGGTTTCAAATACATTATGATTTCTGAGGGACTTTTCCTTCGTTTGTTGACCTTCAGCGTTCAACCCGAGTCTGATTATACTGCGTTACAGCTAACAGATTATAGTCTCCAACAATGTATGGTGATGATTCTGATCACTGAATGAGCTTTATTTTTCACCTGTTTGCTATAAAGTATCCTACAGTGTATTTAGCATCAAAATAGACTGCCCAGAACTCAGTTATACATATTTTTCTAACGTGATTTCATTCTTCACCCTTAAACGTCACTATTGCTATTCCTGTAGTAAGTAGTTTTTTTTTTCTCTCTCTCTTTAATATATAAACTGGTACTTAGATTTCTTTGGATGTATCAGTCCCTTGTACGAGGTCTGTAGTGTCTAGTGAGGTTCCTCATCAGGGCAAGCGCTTAAAGACGTGTCAGTATTGATCGTTTCACTAAAGGTTCCTTACAAATGAAATGGCACAATCTTAAATGTCACGACATGGTCAACCAGTGCAAAGCCACCTCAGTGATGTTTATTTATGATACTGTGGGTTTGATTTCTATTTGATGAGGTCCACTTTGCAGGGTGTAGCACTTTGTAGCAGACGCTTACTGTTAAGTGAACGTCCATCTTTACTAAGTCTACAGAAACCTATGCTGCAGTTACGATGACGATGCATTCTTGCCACTTTTGAGCTTCTACCACTAACAACTATACGCCTGTCGTTCGGCACGCTTCACCTCGTAAAACATCAGGTGAACCTGACGTGTCGTGCTGAGCATCAGATTGTTTGGGAGATTATTCAACAGCACTGCTTCCCAGTGGACGGTTTGTTCTGCTTTCCGTCTTTGTGCGCGAAAGCTAGACCGTTAAATAAAGCCAGGATGTGTTGTGTACTGTAATGCAGACACTGTTTAGCTTTCCCTGTCTCTTCGTTCAGCTGCTGTGTTTTATAGTCACTGACTGCTCTAGGAAGATGTCGTGAGGTCATGTGACCTTGTGCACATTGTGATGTCATAGCCACACCTACACTTCGCTGTAAACGTCACTTCAGCTGGATTTTTGACAGGATGCATTTCATTTTGTAACGAGATTTACATTATAACAAAAAAAAAGCAATTGGATGCAATTAGTATTATTTTTTTTATTATGAAGATATAACTGAATTAAAGGTTTAGTATTTTAACTGGCCAGTTTTGTTTTTGACTATCCGTTCACTTCAGATTTGATCAGTAGCGTATGGCTGTGACATCACTGCAAAAATGTTTTTTTTGTTTTGTTAAATGTTTGTTGGTAACGTTGATAATAAAATAAACTTTCAGATTATAGCATATACTACAGTCCAAGTCTGTAAGAGAAACATTTTGAAGTTTGGATCTTGTGTGAATATCTTTTTGCACTCTTCAATCTCTCTGAGACGCTTTATTCCAATCATACACGTTTATCTGAATCTGACTAAAGTGAATCTTCGTTTAAAGCACATGGACGTGACAGTACTAGGGCTTCATATATAATTAACTGGTCATTATGAAAAAAACAGTGATCCTGGAGCACAAAACCACTCTTAAGTAACACAAAAGGTGTGTTTGTCGCGGTTGCCAAAAATAAATTGTATGGGTTCAAATTATGGATATTTAATTTTTCTGTTATGGCAAAAATCATTTGGATATTAAGTAAAAGTGAAGATATATTTCCTACTGTTAATATCAACTTAAAATTTTGTTAGTAATATCCATTGCTAAAGTCTTTATTTGGACAAATTTAAAGGCAAGCTTCTCAATTTATTTATTTTAATTAATTTTTTGCTCCTCAGTTTCAAACAATTGATTTTAAAATTGGTTTTGTGGTCCAGGGGCACAAATAATACCATAGTATTTATTTTACCCAGAAATAATAAACATCCATGTTGTCCTAAATTATCATTATTTATGATTATGATGAGGAATGTTATGGTATTATTAGTCTCTTCAGAGGCTGTGTATTGCGGTGTAACCTCCAGCTGTGTGTTTGTTCTCTCGTGTAAACGGGAAGTTGCTGCATGCAGGTCTCGTCACAAACCAGCGATGTTTTTGAATCTGATCTGAAAATGTCTTATGATGAACACCAAATCCTTCCGTCAGGGTCCACACGCTTTCCTTGTGAACCCCGGCACGGTATCTGTTCACAACTACATGTAAAGGGGTTTTTACTAGATGCAAGAATAAACTGTTTACTATCTGTTGTGTGGTTTGATCTTTGAGTGCAGCTGATGCTATGTACTGGTGTGTACTTACACTGTGTTTACATACTAGATACACATCTAGTCACTATGGAAGTACACAGGTATTAGGGACACTTAATATACAGCACATTTAAATCGTGTGTAGTTACGTTTTTGTACCGAAAAACTTAATGTATGATTAAAACATAATAAAATGTAATACTGAAGTAAATTATAAAAACTATTTTAAAATATATTTGAATGTGTTAAGAAACGGTAATTAAGATTTGTACTCTAAAACCTACTTAAGTGACCTTTTATGTCAGTATATTTGTTCTGAAAGGCCCTTTTTTAATAGTACAGTTAGGAATATAAAGTACACAAAATTAACTGGTTTTTCACTGGTCTTCTAAAGTAAAAAGCTATAAACGGACATCATAATATGCACTAATAAGTAAACTTCAACTCCCAGAAAATAAATCAATACAAAGATACAAAAGGTCACCCCCTGAGAGTGTACAAATATTTTTGTGAGTGTTTGGTTCCATCTAGTGCGGACATCAAATCCCTAAACCAGAAAACATGCAAATAATAATACCACGGCATATTACGTTTAAAATACGTCAGTTGATCAACATCACCCGTCACAAAAAGTATATTTCAAACAGTCAAAATGTTCTAATTAACAATAGTTTGGTTTATATTACATAACAGCCATCAGACCACCTCTGCAGTGTCACGGTGGGCGGGGCTGAGCAGGGTGCGCGATTGTCATTGTGGGCGTGGCTGTCAGGATTTGTTATTGGGGACTTCCTCCTCACGCTGAATGAGTGCTGTACGCTTGTAATTCAACATCAGCAGCTTTGAGCGGAAGAACAGCGAGGTTTATCGATCATGGGACTCACCAGCGACCCGAACTACCGCAAACTGGAGCAATGGTACAAAACCAGCGCCGGAAACCTCAACATGAGGCAGATGTTCGACGCAGATCAGGACAGATTCAACAAGTTCAGGTGAACCACGCATCGAACGCGCTTCCGCTGTGAGCGTGAGCTCTGTTACACACGTACACCGGCGTTTCATCACCTCTTCATCTACATCAGCTACATCACTTTCCGCGCATCAACTGTTTCTAAAACTCACGTCTTGGTCGTAAGGCCTATATGGAAATATGTCGAATATAACCTAATTTAATGTAAGCTAGCGTTTTTGTTTAATATCAGGACACATATTCGCGTATATATGCGCATGTTATTACATTTAGTGTCGCTTGCCAGCCTTGATTTCCACGTTGATGTTGCAAGGTTATTGCCACATCAGGCCAATAGTCTCTAACTCCAGGTTCCGCCCTCTGCACTGTTGCACCTGCTTTTATATCTTCATTTACGCTCGTATAAACCCACACTGGTAGTATGTTTAACTGTTTATGTTTGCTTTAAACAGTAAACATCGCAATATTAGCAGCTAGACGCGTAACAAGGTCATTGGTCGTGGATCATGTGTGTTTGACCCCGGCATGCGCTTAAACACCGCTTTTGCGTGGCAGCATACTAATGAGAGTTTCTTTTATGCCCATTTAATTAAACGCACTTTATCAAGCATTCCTCAAGGACGTGATGCAATCTCTCAAAAGAGCGTCACAACCTCTGCTGCAATGTTTTTGTATTTATTTGCTGCAAATATACAATATTCTGTTCGTACGAGCGTGCATTAGCCGCTACGAGTTAAATTCTGATGTAGTGCGTGTTCATAAGTCTGTAGTAAAACGTATTTATTCTCAAAATAGTTGCCCGACAGAGGGCGCTATAGCAGCGTGTCGTACGTGCCCTTTTGCACACACGCGCTCTCTCTGACGCGCGCCTCAAAGCTTGTAGTGTGTGTGTGAATGGAAACATTAAATATTGTGAATAAATATAAAAATCTAATTTATTTATGATAATTTGACTTAATTTGTTGTAATGTGTGTGTGTGTATATATATTACTACAGTAAAACCGTTAATTTAGTTTTAGACACTAAAAATTGGGTAAAAATCGATACATTTTTAAAAGCATCTGTGGTGTTGATTTTAGATTTTTGGAAAGGATACATCGCGAGTGGAAGAATTATTTGACGTGATTCGGTCGAGAGTGCTCTCTGTTTAACACAACAGTGCTGTGATGGGCCTAATACATTTTCTCAAATGGCTCATTGAGCTTTCCTCGTCCGTTTAATTCATTTTCCCAGTCTAAACATCACTAAGATCCTCTCGCTTCGTGTGTATACTAGGCTTGAATGATGTTCCTGGATTATCCGTGATGTACATGGAAGCAAAATTAAACGAATCCAGCTTTTATATATATATCCCAGTAATGTGTGTGATTTGTCTTGAGCAGTTTACAGCTGACGACAGACGATGGAGACGTTCTGCTGGATTACTCTAAGAATCTCGTCAGTGAAGAAGTCCTGGGCATGCTCTTCGACATGGTACGCTCCACCGTCTTCAGGCCAGAAACATTTCTTTATGAAGTCACAGTAGAGTGTGTTAGTGTGCAGGAGTGGAGCTGTTACTGTAAAGCATCTTTAAACCCCTCGTCAGAAGTGTGTGTGTGTCCGTCTCCAGATGTTAATCGGTTTAGTGCATGTGTCCTTAAAGCTGCAGCTGCTGAGAATAGAATGGGTGTATGAGGTTAACCATATCACTGGGACACAAGAGGCCTGTGTGTGCTGGAATGTTACGTTCAAAGTGTATCCTTCAGTTTTGATATAATTTATTCGCAATAAATAGGTAATTGCGACTTTTTATCTCATACTATCTCATACTTCCATATTTAGTTTATCTCAATTCTGAGAAAACTGTTAGATTGTGGGATGTAAAGTCAGATCTGACTTTTCTGGCAGTTTAAAGTTTTCTTCTCACAATTCCAACTTTACACTTCTTTACATTTACTGACTTTACAAATCAGCATTCTGTACGGAATTGCGTCTCCGCGCATCTTGCAATTCAAATCTTTTTATTTGTAACTTTTTTTTTTTTTTTTTTAATTTATTGTAATTGACTTTGCATATTGCAATTTTGACTTCCCTCCTCATAATCTAGGGCTGCACGATTTTAAGAAAAAACCTAATTTCGGTTTTTCTGATAAATATTGCGATTGCAATGCGATTTGCGATTTTTGCGTTTGATACTTTAAAATGCATAAAACATAAAATATATTGTTACTTTTACGACACAGAGGGTTAAATAAACTACACACATAGTGATTGAGGTTATGAGATTGGTTTTTAGGTTCAGGTATTTAATAATCACGCAGCATCAAACAAAGTATAAGAAGACATAATAGAAATTAACTTTTAACATTTGTTTTTAAAATCTAACACCCACAGAGCTGTCAAAACATAGCGTCCATCCCATCACGGTCAAACGATAACAGCGCCGCTCTTCAACTGCTGATGTATTCACAGCATTTTCCACGTTGA
>JAUCMT010000059.1:13517122-13527760 GCA_032357475.1 Enteromius thamalakanensis
CAAAGATTACCGTTTGGCGCCATCTTGTGACAAACACTAGACAACATGAGGTGCAATGAATAACTAAAATACATCCGTTGTTATATATTCATATGTAGATGTTATGACTTGTCTTACGGTTGAATGTTAGTCACGTGGTACTATATCGTTTTGCGGAAGGATGAAAATGTTAATTTAAAACAAAAACGCCAATAAAATGTTTCAAATTCATATTCTTGTTTATTTTTTTTTCTTATGTGGCAAGTAGCCGTGTGAATAAGCGGGATAATATACAGGCAGCCCGTAGTTATCGCAGGAATAAGCCCCAAAAGTGTGATCAGGACCCGGCACGAAGCGGGGGGTCTTGTATCACGCTGAAGGGGCTTATTTCGCAATAACTACGGCCCCTCTGCCTAATGCCTGTATATTATCCCTTACATAACTTATTACGAGAGTTTCAGTTGCATGAAGCATTTCACCATACCTTTTTTTTGCATTCCGGTTAAGTTTTGCACAAATCTATAATGGTAACACAGCTGTTGTTTCTCATAGTAGGACACTTGTTGAGTTGTTGATGATTTTTCAGGGAGACATGGAATCCAACGGGAAGTATATCACCAAGTCTGGCACTCGTGTGAATTACCACACTGGACCTATTGTATGGGGAGAACCAGGAACCAACGGACAGCACGCCTTCTACCAGCTTATTCACCAGGGTCTGTGATCCTAACCCTCGACGTGGACTAGTTCTTCGTGTAACTGACATGATGCCCATTTGTGACGCACTTATCACAACAGATCTTTTTATCCACAGGCACTCGCTTGATTCCTGCTGACTTCCTCATTCCTGCTCAGAGCCAGCATCCTATAAGAGATAATCTGCATCATAAGGTACACTGATGGTCTGCGTGGTTCAGGACACACCTTTGTTTTCCCTTGGTCACCCCCCAGATTTTATTTGAGCCTTGTTTAAGAGTTCATTTCATAATTCCGGTAGATCCTGATGGCGAACTTCCTGGCGCAGACGGAGGCTCTGATGAGGGGGAAGACCTCTGAAGAGGCCAAGAAGGAGCTCCAGGGTGCTGGGATGTCTGGAGATGCTCTGGAGAAACTTTTGCCCCATAAAGTGAGTGGTTCTTTACGTGCAAACCTAGTGTCGAAGCGATACTTTTGTATCTAAACTGGAACTACAGCCTGGTGGTAGAACGCCCCGGTGTGTTATGGTCATGCAGGGATTTTTGATTGAATATACAAAAGCATTACCAAGACTGGCTAAAGCAGGGGTAGCCAACCATGCTTCTGGAGAGCAACCATCCTGCAGGCATGGGATTGCAGTAATAATCCCTTGTGCACATTCTTTCCATAATGACGCAGAAGGGCATTACAAGAAACAGTTGTTTGGTCCCCTACAGCTTTCAATCCTTCCATGCTCCCACTCTGGAGGGTAAACCCTTTGTAGTGATTGGTGCATAGGGTCAGACTTGCAAACTCATCCAAGCAGACTCTTCCAAACTCATTACCCACAACTGAGGTGCCCTTGAGCAAGACACTAAAACCCCCTTTTGACCCTTCTGCAGGAGTTTTGATGACACATTTTTAATATGGTTTGCCATACTTGACGCAAGTTATCTTATTCTTTGTAGGTTTTCGAAGGGAACAAGCCAAGCAACTCTATCATCTTCAAGAAACTTACCCCCTTCATGCTTGGTGCGCTCGTTGGTGAGTATCAAACATGTTACACCACTGTTCTTTTTGTAGATGTTGATTGGTTTTGTAGACCCAACACTCATGGGCAATTTGTATTTTAGCCATGTATGAACACAAGATCTTTGTGCAAGGTGTGATGTGGGACATCAACAGCTATGACCAATGGGGGTGAGTCCAGAGCAAAGTCTTTTGCAGTTTTAATTGGGTCCCATATTGTGGCTACCTTGTGAGAAATGGTTTGCTTTGAGAAATGGGACGTTTCAGGCATTCAGGTGGATGTTTACAGAGAATTTCTATCTGTCCCATCAGTGTGGAGCTTGGCAAGCAACTGGCCAAAAAGATCGAACCCGAGCTGCAGGATGACGCAGATGTTCATTCCCATGACTCCTCCACCAATGGACTCATCAGTTTCTTCAAGAAGAACCGCTCTTAAATGTTTCCTCCCCTTTAACCCTACCTCTGCTGGCCCCCCCTCATCCAATGAGTTTAGTGAATTATGTATTAACGCTTGGCATAGTTCAAACGGTAAGCCTAGACGAGGAGGATGAGCACTTTATGTCAGTCATCTATAAGCCATGAGATTCTTGTGTGTTGTGTAAGATTTGACTCTATCATGTATCTGTGGACCAGTATGGACGACTGTATCTGTTTGCACTGCACATTCTAGATGGATTTCATGTTCTCCTTTGAACCAAGGAACCACAATAAATGTATTATTTGTCACCTTGCTCCTCTGGCTGCCTATTCTATTCACTCAGTAAAAAACAATGACAAATGAAATGTCTAATACCATAACTGGTTGCATATAACTTTAAGACTAGGGCCAGTCCCGAATGGGATAGGGAGTTGGGCTTGTAACCCAAAGTTTGTGGGTTTGAGTCCCAGATCCGGCAGGGATTGTGGGTGGAGTTGGTGAATAACCAGCGCTCTCTCCACCCTCAATACCACGACTGAGGTGAGACCCTTGATCAAGGCACCGTTCCCCCAACTGCTCCCTGGGTGCTGCTGCTGCAGCAATGGCTTCCCACTGCTCCGGGTGTGTGTTCACGGCGTGTGTGCGTGTCTGTACACTTGGATGGGTTAAATGCAGAGCACAAATTCCTAGTATGGGAAACCATACCTGGCCACTATTCACGTCCTTCTCTATGCCTTGTGCATTTCTGGTACGTTTCATGAAAATCAGGTTATTCTACCATTATCTGGAAATGTTACACCCACATGATGGGTAAAATGATTATTTTTTTTATGTTCCATAACCTGTTCTGAAAACATGGCATGATTTGACACTAATTCTTGTTTTGGGACCTCATATGTCAAGCATATAAGGCTCAATGTTTTGAGTTGGAGAGGAATTGAGTTTTGAGAGGAATTTCCCTCTGAATTAGCAAACATGCTAACTATACAACTATTGTAGACAAACCATGTGTTGTCAAGTAGGACGTTTTCATTCACCAACCTTATTAGCATAACATTCACTTTATATTAAGTTATTGTTCGGGCTAAGTATTATGGATATAGTTAGGGTTGTGTTTATGTGGCAAAATATATGCTAGAAACAGTCACAGTTACCTGAAAGGGAAGTATTACCAAATCATACCATAATCAACTCTTGAGGAAACTTTTGAATCTTATTTCTGTACACATTTCATCTAGAATTACGTGAACTTGATACTAAAGCTTGTTGGTTGTGAAAGTAGATCTAAATGTTTCTTTAAATGCTGTCAGGCCAGGAGACCTTTGAGCCAACAAGTGCTATTTTGCATTTTATCAGATTAATGCATTCAATTATGTTGTTAAAAGCACATTACATTTGATAGTTTCCGTTTGTTTCAGTGTAGCTGTTTGCATCTTGAGATAAAAAAACGGACTGCAGTTTTCTATAATAAAACAATATAGTTGACCTTCCGCCCAATTTTTCTACAGCCATAGGCACGTTTACACATGTCTAAATATAAAACATATGATATGCACTGGTTGAGGGCGGGATTCGTTTCTGTGTGCAGCATAAAAATCTTGGAAGATTTACAAGATTCACACTCATCAAACCAGCTGAGCACAATAGACAGGTTGTTATCTCACAGGCGCCTTTCTTGATCTCCTGATCGCATTGGCTGCTTCATTGCTGTGCATGGTGTAGACATGGAGGGGTTTATGGAGGACTGTCTGGGGTTTCTGTACGATCTGCTGGTGGTAGTCTGTGTTGGGCTGCTGATTTGGCAGGTTGCTGAGGGCCGGACGGTGAAGTGGTTGGTGCCGCTCATGGTTTCTGGAGTCACATTTAGCTGTTTGGTCCATTCAAGTGCTCTTAAAGTAGGCATTGTGAGCGTGCTGTGTAGTGTCATCCACTATGTAGGGCGAGAAGGGGTCATGTTGCCTACCCAAAGCAAAGCTGTACTGATCACAGGTAGGACACTGTCCTGTTTTCTTCTGTGCATTGTTGGTTGAATTCTGTGGTTGCGCATTTGTCTATATTATGAATCTAAATATGTATGAATTGTTTTTCAATGATTCTAGTAAGGTGATTCTCGTTAAACCTCTCAAAAACAAAAACAATCAAGATTTAGATAAAACAGCTTCTTTTAAGTAATGAAGCCTAATTTCAGGACATTATGTTTTGAATTACATTGTGACATTGGAAATTCGGGACTGGGGAAACTGGGAAATTCAGGACTGGGGAAACTGGCAGGAATTTTATAAAACAGTCAAAAACGTCAATACAGTAATGTTATCAGTATTGAGAGTATAAATAAATTACATAACAGTTTCTCTAAATATTTAACATTTTCATGAAATAAAATGTGAACATGTTTGAACCAGTAAATCAAAATTTCTCTGCCATCCTACTAAACTTTGCACCTTGAACTCAATAAGGTTAACTGCACCGGTTCCTACAAGACTATAAATCACTGTTGCATTCTTGTGATGTCACAGACTACACAACTGGCTTGTGTGCATAATGCAATGATAAGAACTGCTGAATTACTACATACAGTGGGTACGGAGAGTATTCAGACCCCCTTAAATTTTTCACTCTTTGTTATATTGCAGCCATTTGCGGATTTGGGTGTACTCTGCCATTCCTCCTTGCAGATCCTCTCCAGTTCTGTCAGGTTGGATGGCAAACAGTAGTGGACAGCTAATTTTAGGTCTCTCCAGAGATGCTCAATTGGGTTTAATCAGGGCTCTGTCTGAGTAGCTCAGCCACAGTGATCTATGGGTTCCTCTTTACCTCTCTAACCAAGGCTCTTCTCCCCTGATAGCTCTAGGAATGGTTCTAGTCGTCTCAAACATCTTCCATTTAAGGATTATGGAGACCACTGTGCTCTTAGGAACCTTAAATTAACAATTCTGTCTCTGAGCTCTTCATGAATCTCATTTGCTCTGACATGCATTGTGAGCTGTAAGGTCTTATATACACAGGTGTGTGGCTTTCCTAATCATGTCCAATCAGTATAATCAAACACAGCTGGACTCAAATGAAGATGTAGAACCATCTCAAGGATGATCAGAAGAAATAGATAGCACCTAAGTTAAATATATGAATGTCACAGCGAAGGGTCTGAATACTTATGACCATGTGATATTTCGGTTTTCTTTTTTTAATACATCTGCAAAAATGTAAACAATTCTGTGTTTTTCTGTCAATATGGGGTGCTGTGTGTTCATTAATGAGGAAAAAAATTAACTTAAATGCTTTTAGCAAACGGCTGCAATATAACAAAGAGTGAAAAATTGAAGTGGCTCTGATTACTTTTCATACCCACTGTGGATGTTTTCAGTAACTTCAGACTGCAGATGTCAACCCATAATGCACTGGAATTGTGGAAAATGTAGCGGAACTGAACTTGTGTTTGTCTCACAGGTTGTGATTCTGGTTTTGGTCATAACCTGGCCAGGCTTTTAGACAGTGCGGGGATGAGGGTGTTTGCAGGGGTTCTGGATGAACTCAGCCCTGGAGCTCTGGAGCTAAAGAAAGCTGCATCTCCAAACCTCTCTGTCCTACAGTTAGACATCACCAACAGCAGTCAGATCACAGAGGCACACCAGTACATCCAGAGCCAAACAGGCAAAACAGGTAGAAAAACCTTATGAAAACAAACTTATGAGTCAGTGTACTATAAAAACATTGTATGGGTTTTAGAGCTCAAAACTTTCTTATTAGTCTAAAAATAGCTTGAAGACAATCTGTCAAAAATAAAAGCTTGTGGAATGTTCTATTCTATGATGTAATAGTGTGGATAAGCACTGCCTCCACAGAAAATGAACGACCTGCTTTAACATCACTGCCTATTTAGCTCCGCCCACCACCTTGCACATGCACCTTGATGGATAAAACGGATATATCGGTCATGAAACTCACCTGCATGATCCAGGGGGTTAACACATGTCTTCTGAAGCAGATCGATGGGTCTTTGTATGAAAAATATATATATAAAAATATATATTTTTTAAACTTCTAACTCAAATCACTGACTCCCAGCAACAGCCACACGTTTGCGAGAGAGTTTCAGCTTCTTGGCTGATCTCTGCTTTGATGTATGTCGAAAACTGCATTCGTTCTAATAGTGAAATCTAATTCATAATTTAATTTGTTACCGGTGTATTGTTCTGTCCTCGTCTATTCACTTCTGCACTTACCTTACAAATGCAGCTTACATCATACATCAATTCAGCCATTTTAAAAATTTTAAAAATAGAATTATCTGTGTTACAGAAAAGCATTAATCTGCTTCAGAAGACATGTGTTAATGCCATATAGGTTTGTTTTATGTTGGATATATCCGATTTATGGAGCTTTAAAATAAGGGCCACCTTAGGATGGCTTGGGGGTGAGTAAAATATAGCGTAATTTTCATTTTTGGGTGAAGTATTCCTTTAAGAACTCTGGTAAACTTTTAACAGTGACCCAATAACACCCAGACACTCTGGGAACCCCACATAGCAATCACACCTTATCGATCACAAAAAAACACCCTAGTGATTGCAAAGCAACACCACAGAAACTGCTAAGCAACAGGCTTTAAACCACTCAAAACACTGAGCAACCTCTCACACAATGGCAATAAGCTTTACCAACATTCATAAGTTTAATAGTGTAGGCTACATACAGACATGCTATTTTTGACTTGTCTCTTGTGCGCAGGACTCTGGGCACTAGTGAACAATGCTGGAGTGCTGGGATACATATGTGATGGAGAAATTCAGCCAATTAAAATGTATAAAAAATACCTAGATGTAAATTTTATTGGAAGCGTGGAGATAACACAAGTCTTTCTGCCTCTGATACGCCAATCAAAAGGACGACTCGTCAGTATATCAAGTATGGCAGGTAAACTTTTTGTAAGCGTGCAGTTTTGTAGACCTCAGGTACAGAATAGTCTCATGTATCCTAATTCTATTAAGGAGCATAAAATACCAATGAGCACTAACAGCTTTGAAATCAATCATTGGTTTCCTTCAGGAGAAGTTCCAGTTCCTGGATTTGCAGGATATGGGGCATCTAAAGCAGCGCTGACCTTGTTCTGTGGAGCGATTAGACAGGAACTCTTACGCTGGGGAGTCAAAGTCATCATCATTCAACCTGGAGCTTTCAAAACAAGTAAGAATAAAGGTCCTTTCACACCAATAACTAGTGATAGCTATATTAGTGCTAACACCAACAGGCATTATGTAGTTTATTCTGTAGACTCTGACTGGCCATTAATGTTTTTATAATTTGATGACTGGAAAAAATAATTGTGATTCCTGATTTTGCCAATGTGTCCCAAGGTCAAAAGTGTTGACATTGTTTATATCTCTACACCTAAACCTTACCTTTCCTGTGAGTAATAATAGATCACAGACACTGATGTACAAGCAGCAAACTGTCACAAAAACTGTTTCTTCAAATCTGATTGGTTAATTACAATGTTGTTCCAGGGTAAACTAAGATGCTGACCCAGGGACATGTTGCACTTGGTAAAATCAGGTTTCAGTCTACTAATACTCTAATGACTGCTAGTTGACATGTAGTTACTCACTGTTGTAGAATGTCTAAAGTGTTTTATCCAAATAAAGTGTTACTGGTTGTTATTGCTTTACAGTAACTGTCATTTCACGATTTAAAAATTTTTGTGGTTAAAAATTTTTATCGTTCCTTGATGTCAACAGCCCAAAGAAAGTGCAAAAATGACATTTTTTAACCCTTTATTGGACAAGGAGCTATATTTGGTAACTTAATCGATCATTCATTAAAGCGATCGCGTGCCTTTCCATGAGCTCGTGTAAGTGCATGGATTTCTTCCAGCCAATCAGCAGAAATCAGTCTACGTCATAGATGGCAACACCGTGGCATTTGACCCGGGGCGTTTCAAACATCAGCGTACCGTACAGAGTTTGAAAAGTATGCGTTCACGTTCATTCCTACTCTCTCAAAAATATTAATAGCATGGAATCGAACAATGCTAAGTTAACGAAATTCATGCATTATACGGTTGAATAGCTGTGTTAAATGTTGACATCGGTGTTGTTTGCATAAGATTTATAAGATGAAAGAAAAGGGAGATTTGAGATCGGTCTGTAATTAACTAGACCTTTGGGGTCAAATAGAATTTTTTTAACGAGAGTTTGAAAGCTTTGGGGACATATCCTAAAGACAATGAATTAAAAATAGACAAAAGAGGATCTATGACTTCTGGAAGCATCTCTTTTAATAGTTTAGATGGTATAGGGTCTAACATACATGTTGTTGGTTTAGATGATTTAACAAGTTCAATTGTTTTTCTCCTATGGAATTAGTGAAATAAATCAACTTTTTGAAGATATTCTAATTATATGATCATCACCTGTATGTATCTGTGCGGTAACAAATTCTCTAGGATAAAGATTTTTGAGAGCCTTAACAGCCAATTTGGAGTTTTTGGGGACATATCCTAATAATATGCACAAGAGGATCTATAAATGTTATGTATTTGACAATTTCACAATGTGTTATGTATTGTGAAAATGTATTAAGTTACAGTAATACTCAACACCCAAACTGTCAAAATCCTTCACCACTTGAATTATGATTATAATTTAATTTTAAAGCCCAACCACCACAAACTCAACGCCAAACCACATTCTGCCCAAATTTGCCCAGAACAGAGCATGGTTGCGTAAACAGAGAGTGCATGGCCTGCTCACAGTCTTGGCCTGTCTTGATTGAGAATGTGTGGTGCATTATGAAAAATATTTTTTCCTTCGCTTTTTTGGAGATTTTTTACATGCGACAATATTGTGAAATCTACATAAATCCGTGAAAATGACAAAAAATATGCATTATACATAGCAGAAGTTAGTGATGTCACTTTGTAAAGAAACACTATAATATAATATATATACAAATATAGTTCATTATGTCATGATTAGATTCAATATAGTAAAGTAAACGTAGGTGTCCGGTGAAGAGGACGAGGTGACAGTTAAGAGTTTCGTAAATGAAAACTATTAAAAGGAAACAAAAAGAAAAGTAAATAAGCACATTTACTTTTGGACTGCATTTGCTGAAAGGACAGTTCACCTAGAAATTAAAATTCTGTCAGAATTTATTTGCATTCATTGTCATTATATACATTTATATATCTTCAAATGAAACTCAAATATGTTTTGTATGCAGTTTTATTATCCCCAAAAATTCATGTTGCAGATATTCTGGGCAGCAAACAGCAGTGGGATAGTGCGCAGGAGGACGTCCTCAGAGGTTTGTCTCCAGAAGTGATGGCGTCTTACGGAGAGGAGTACATCCACTCAATGCAGCAGCGGCTGACCCAGATGTCCTCAGTGTCAAGTCCAGACACAGGGCCCGTTCTAGAGGCTTTAAAACACGCCATACTGTCCCAGACACCAAAACCCTTCTATTACCCAGGGGCCTCAGCGTGGGCTTTTCCATCACTCTACCGACACTGTCCCACATCACTGTCCGACAGAATCTTCTCACAAATATTTATGAGCAGCGACAAAAAACCAGCAGAAATCTTGAATTCCTGATTGGTGCTTCTGTTCGGTGATGCTCATGAGCCAGGGATCGCACACCTCTCTTAACTTTCTGTGACCAATTCAGGTGATTGAACACCACAGCATCAGTGGTCCTCTCACATGGGTGTATATTCACATGACAGAACAGAGCTTTTTCACCTTATATTTACTAATAAGGCTCCTGATTATAAAGCCTTCATTGGGTTCTGAAGAAAGTTTAAAGACCTGGATGTGCAAGGTTGGTATGTTTAACTGTGAAAAAGGACACAAAACTAATCCATACACTTTTTTCCACAACTTGGTCTTTTAACAACGCATGTAACTGTCATTACATATAAAAATAATAAAAAAAAAGTCCACTGCATAAAAATAAACATCTATATATATTACAGATGTGTGAATAAAATTTCTCAGTCCTGAGGTTTAAGGAAAGCCTTTTTGGGTTGATTTTTAACTTCGTTGCAGTTGACGTCCTCTTCACTCTTAGTAACCGTGGAGCGATTTCGTTTTTTGGCAAACTTTTTCCTCATGCTCTCAACCAAGCTTTCATATCTGAGAGAAAAAGCAAATTACGATCAATGTATTTGGTTTCTTAACAATGACATCACTTTGAGATCACTTCCTTTCTCTCTCACCTTCTAGCCATCTCTTCATCGGTAATATCAGTTTCCATTCTGCTCATATCTTCATCCTCTTCTTCATCCTCTTCTTTTTGTGTGTTCATTAGCAACATTAATTTCTATGACAGATTCAGTTTACGTTATGTTTATATCATGACATCAATTGCATAAAATTAGCAAATACTTAAGAATCAAGGCCACAAATCTGTGTTAAAAACCACCAAAACTCCCTCTATCAGACTGTAGGCTAAAAAACGAATGCGCTTTTCCACTGCATAGTACGGTACGGTACGGTTCAGTACAGCTCACTTTTGGGGGGTTTTCCACTGGGAACAGT
>JAUCMT010000059.1:13530294-13541327 GCA_032357475.1 Enteromius thamalakanensis
CCCCACAAGGTCAAAATCTACTGGTATTCCTATCTTTGTGGGGACAATTGGTCCCCAAAAGGTGATGAATACCAGGTTCACACACACACACACACACAAGTGTTTAAAGCACTTTACAATTTAAACAGTGTTGGCTGCATTACCAATAATTAATTACTTTAGTTAAATTCCCCTGAAAAAGTAAAGTAAGGGATTAGTCTGAATTTTGCTATAATTTCATTACAGCTGTTTCTGACTATAGAACAAATATACAACACCAGAATGTAAGGTAAAAATAAATGCTCTAAAGACCAAATACTGTTATTGAAGAATAATATTTGCAATTTACCATTATTTACTTTAAATAATTAAAAGAACTATGTCTATCCTACTGTTTAACAGGTTGAGGTTGATACGGAATTTAGAAAGTAATTTGTAAAAAGAGTTACATAGCAGGATTTGTAATTAGTACCTAAGAAACTTTCCCAGTTGAATACATGGCTCCATAAGTATTGCATTATCCACCAAGTTACAGCAGCCCTGGAGATGATGAGAAAAGGGGGCTTGGACCACCAGCCTGTCATGGAGAAGAAAGGGGTGCAAGTATCCCGGCTGTAAAGGAATTGTCTGAATCAAGTGCAGCATGTGTGACGTACATCTGTGCATCACTTCAGAAAGATGGCGTGAGTGAGACAGACAGACACAAATAAATGCTATGTTATAAATATATTAATTACACAAATTAATTTATTTAAAAGAGTGTTAGAGAATTACTTTTTAAAGAATTATGTTAATAACTGTGGCTAAAAGTCTGTTAAGTCTGCTTGAAACGGTGTTTATTTATTTATTACTGTACCATTTATTGGTATTATTATTGTAATAATAATATATTTTTGTTTAATATAACATTTTTATTTAAAAAGTTAAAGTTTTATTTTGTCTTATTAGTGTATTTAAAAATATATATATATATATTCAGCTTTAATTTATCTTTCTTTGAATTTAGTTTAAGTTATTTTAGATTATTTCTAATTTTATTTTTTAGTTCAGCTTTGATCATATTTCAAAATTAAAATATATCAAGTAACAAAAACAAATTTTTATGGTTTTTGTTTTATTTCACAATAACAGCATTCACTGGCTTAAAATGATCACAGTCTGAGAAAAGCAATCCAGAATAACTTAAAGAGTGACATTAAATTTCATTTTTGTATAGTTTTCCAGTATGTTGCTATGTGGTTGTTTTGACTTGTTGCTTGGGCATTGATAGATGGTAGTGATCGGGTTGATCCAAAACTTTTCGTTTCCTTCTGGTCCAAGTCAAAAGAACCCACACCGATAACTTAAGTTGATCGTATCTCTAGTGGTTTCAGTGAGCCTACACTGTACTTAAGTTCATGATGCTTTTGGGAAACACAGCCCTGTACTCTAGACCATACTAAAATACAAGACTGTGGGAATTTTCCCTTGTATTTTCTGTTGGGTGGGAATCAGTCTAACCACACTCTGAAGTTTGGTATTTTATATCAGGGATTGGATCAAGTAATGATTACACTAAACACAACTAGCAGGCGTTGCTGATTATACAAACTCTTGCACCACCAGTTCTTTAAGTGACATCTCTGACACCTGTCCAGTTGGAGAGTCTTGCACTCTGGTCAGCTCATCTTGTAACTGGGCCACAGGCAGTCCAAGACTGTAGCCCAAATCAACAAGAGCCTCCAGCAGGGGCCCTTGATACTGCCGGAGCTCGTAGCGTCTCACCGTGGGTAGAGCTCTTCTGCCCGTTTGAAACGCTGCATCAAAGTCTTCTAGATCCCTTTGGCACACCAGTATGGCACACAGGGTTGGTACCACCAAAGTAGGGTTATGAGAAGACAGTTTTTCCTGAAGTACCAACGCACTCTGGAGGCCTTCAAGGGCCCGGGAGAAGCGCCCCCCACGCAGAAGGTCATATGAAGTTTTTAATTCCTTATGGGTGAAGAACGTTAGAAACGCCTGTGATTTTCGGACACAACGGAGTGAGTAGATTTGAGTGATATAGTCTCTGAGGGCCACGCGGCGCTCTGCGATGTTCTCCTCAGAGAAGTTGCCTGTCATTTTCTTTCTAGGCATCACAACGTCCTCCATTTCCTCGCTAAAGTCCCGCAGGAGCTCCTGATGAAGGTGTAGGAAGTCTGAGTAGCGTCGCTCGATAGCTACTCGCTCACAGTCATAACTACCAGAGCGGATCACCACAACCTGGTACACCTGAAGAACAGGAATAAGCTGTGAACTTGATGTGTTAACATGTAACAGTTTTTTGATTCCCAGAACATGAGCAGGGGGTGTCCAATCCTGTTCCTTCCTGCAAAGCTAACCCCCAACCCTGCTCAAACACACCTGAACCAACTAATTACAATATAGGAACGATTACAGTCAGGTGTGTTGGATCAGGGTTGAACTCTGCAGGTATGTAGTGCTGCGTCTGAAATCGCATACTGCTTAAGTAATTACTACATTTAAAATTGAACGTACTACCCGACCGCTAAAAAGTATATTCTACTGTATATAGTATGAATGTGGGTAGTTTATATTGATGTTGTCACGTGTCACACGTCGTCACAACAGCACAAACATTTTAACTTTCAATAAGTCATCCGTTTATTTAGATTGTGTTGAACAAATGTAATTTAATCACAATAAACAAAGTTTTTTTCCTGAGGCACTTACACTTGAAATGAGCCGCGTCTAAACTTTCCGCCATTTTTTAAATTCGATGCCTCCGCTCCCGGAGCCTCATGGGATAGGAAAGTGTCCATGGTATGCGTACTACAGAATTCGGGTGGAAGCAGTAGGCCATCCGGGTACTTCTCGCCTACTGAATTTCGAATGCTATGAATTCGGACATACTACTCGCCTCGCATACTGTTTTTTGCATATTGTATAGTTGGGAAGTAAGGTATTTCGGACGCAGCATAGATCTAGAGGAGCAGAAGGCCACTCCAGTTCTAAAGCAAATCTGTGATACTCAAAATCAGACTTACGTCTGAGTCCAGGACCAGGATTTATGTGGTTTTGGTCTTGTCATGGACAATTTGGCTTCTGCCTTTGACGTCTAGTGCTACAACATTATCCCCAGTTTCAGCAAAACCAGGCATTAAATAGAGCATATTTACATTTGTTTAGACCTTTTTCTGGTCAGACTCAACCTACTCATGTCTTGGTCTGGACTAAGACTCAAACAAAATGTGGCTGGTTGCGTAAAACATGTGGACTTGCAAGGGTGTCCAGTCCTGCTTCTGGAGGGCCACAGTTCTGCAGTGTTTAGCTCCAACCCCTATTGGCACCTATTGGCTGTCGCTCCTGAAAGTCGCTCTTCATTTGCATAAATTTGAGAGAATCTGAACTTTGTCGCGTCGCTGGACATGCCCACATCTGGTTGCCAACGGTCGCTCACGCCGGATATCGACAGCTCTCCATTGAAATGAATTGGATTGTGTCGCTTTGTCGCTGCGTGTCGCATGTAGTGTGAACGGGGCTTTACTTCCAATGAGGTATGTTGGGGCAAGTTGGAGCTAAACTGTGCAGTGGCCTTCCAGGACAAGTTCTGACACCTCTGGTCTGTTCTGAAACTGAAAAATAATACTTAAGGTCCGTTCAAACCAAGCACGATAACTATAATGATAACGATAAAGATATAGTTCTAAAATTCGTTCTTTATTTTAAAGAATATACTATAACGATGATGAACGATAGATACATTGACAACCAATCAGAATCAATCCTGCTATCCTGAGCTTGAAAATTTAAAGTGGCAGACGTGCTTGAGATTATAATAAACAGACAATATCGTTCACTGGTTTGGTTATCACATATAGTTATTGTTATTGTTATCTTTACAGTTATCGTGCTTGGTGTGAATGGGGTTTAGTCACAATGTTAAGACTGTGTCTTAACTAGTTAGACTAGCTGTTAACCAAGTGGTAATCAGTGACGCTTTTTAGACCAATATACCATTTGATATAACTGAATTAATGACCAGTTTTGAAAAAAATAAAAATAATAATTATAAAACTAGTTAAAATAGTTTGTGCAACTGGCCACTGCTGGTATCCTAAACTACGTTTTCAGTAATGGAAATTGAATTAAATTGATATGTTTATGAAGATAAACATTCCTAGGGCGTTAGTAATTGGTTCTCCAAAATAATAATCAAATATGAATCATATCAAAACAAGATAGAGGCCACCCTTTATCCAAAATTAGTGAACATTGTCTTAAATTCTTTGTTAATAAAGTGCAAAGTAGGAAATGGCGGGCAATAAAAAAAATGTGAGGGCTTTGCGACGTCATCCAGAAGGAAAGTCGTTTAAGAGACTAGGCAAGTTAGGCTACATTTTGATGAAAGATAATAACATAATAATGTGTTGGAACAAGGATGAAATAAAAGTGTCTGCTGTCACTTGCCACATATTTGGAGATTTTCTGATCGATGATTCGCGTGATGGGGATGTCAAAGAGCAGTTTAACGCTTCTGAACTCCTGTTTAATGGCTCTCCAGTGCTGCTGCAGTTCTGCTGTGGTCAGACAGGAGGCACTGAAACCCACATCTGCCTCTTCAGCTGTGACCAGACACGAAGTGAACACAGCGACCACACAACCATCAGATTCTGCTCTCATTACGATAACGTAAGAATAGACGTAAACAGACCATTAATGCATGTTGTCTCCTGCTGCGGTGAGGGATCCTCAGAAGCTGAAGAAACGTCTTCTGTAGCATCCACTGCCCTGGAGTCACGTGCTTGTAGCTCTTCCTCCATTACAAAGTGCTCTAATTTAGCTTTCTGTAAATGAATGCCATAATTTATCTACATCTCAGTCAACATCTAAGATATAGATTTCATTTTGGTACAGAAATATGGATAGATTTAAAAAAAAAAAAAAAAAAATTATGAAAAAAGTGCATTTATGATGAATCGTTTCCATTTATACAGTGCCCTCCACTATTATTGGCACCCTTGGTAAATCTGAGCAAAGGCGACTGTGAAAATAAATCTGAATTGTTTATCCTTTTTTTCTTTCATTAATTCACAAAATTCTAATCTATCATTGAAGTAAAACAATTGAAAATGGGGAGAAAAACTTGTTGTGAAATAAATGTTTTTCTCCAATACATGTGGGCCATAAATATTGGCACCCAATTATTGCTATGTTCTTTTCCCAAGATAACAGCTCTGAGTTTTCTTCTGCACTGCCTGAAGAGTTTGGAGAACACCTGATAAGAGAAAAGAGAGCACTCCTTCATCCAAAATCACTCCAGATCCTTCAGATTACCAGCTCCATGATGGTGCTTCTCCTCTTTAGTTCACCTCACTCAGGGTTCAGCTCAGAGGACTGGGGCAGACATGGTAAAAGCTTCATTTTGTGCTCAGTGACTAATTCTTGTGTTTATTTTGATGTTTGTTTTGGATTATTGTTCCAAATGGAAAACCCAACCATGGCCCCTTATAAGATTTCTATATATGTATATATATATTTTGGTTATGAGTGTACTGTTTGTATTGTATATATATATATAAACACACTTGCATGTATATAAGGGGGCAAAATATGTTTATATATAATATAAAATATTGGTATTCTTTATTTTTTACCATACATGTAATGGTTATAAATGGGGTGGCTCAACTTGCCCTAACGTCATCTTGACAAAATATGTTTTGAGACCAAAAAGAAAACGATTGTGGAACTGAGAATTTCCTTAAACACGTTACTTCTCCTTCAGCGCTAGCTGACGACAAAAGCTGGAAGCTTCTACAGCAGTGCTTTCTAATGAAAGTAAAATTAATACAAATGTTAGCAGATCCCAAAATGGCACGACATCAGTCGTATGCCATTCAGTGAAAGGTAAAAGAGCACACTTCCCCAGGAAATACAACTATAATTAAACCTCTAAAGGAAATGACTCACGGACATGGCAAGAAGAATTTGATGTTGTGCAGGTAACTCAAGTCACACAATACTGAAAATAAGAAAACACTGACCTACCTGTGCAAACAGAAGTCCAGTAATCTGAATATAATGCTATGAAAACTAAAGATCTGTTGGATTTATCGAAGCGATCATTTTCATGTTTTCTGTTTCTGTTTTTCATCCAGACTTAACTGAACTTTGTTCATGAGGAAGTGAAACTTAAAAGAGGGAGTGTCTTTATTCCTCACATTACATATTCTGCCCATTATCATTGGTTTTCATGCCGTTCTGAAATGCTGCCAGCCGCTGCATCTTCTGCCTCAGAACAACCTTCCAGAGATGCTGCTCCATGACAGCAGGTATGTTTAAATGAAGAGCATAACGTGTGTCAGTGAAATATTCCTCACACCGCTACACCACCAGCACCTATAAGCAGCTGCTTTGTGTGTCTACAGGTAAATTGATGGTTTATATTATGTGTTTGTCCAATAGATGGTGCTGTACAGTTAAATTACATGGCAGACTGTTATCATAATCTCCATATATTTTAGAATGCATGTAAATTAGCAGCTGAAATATAACGTTATAGATTTGTTACGTATATATATATTACATTCGTTAATTATTTGTTAATTTAAATAAATCTAAAATGCAATAAATAAATACAAAATAAGAAAATAAATGCAATATAAAAATGGTAAAGAAAAAGTCTCCATGGCAAATTATTAAAATAAATTAAAAAATAATTTAAAACCAAACCGAAAAAATTAAAATAAAAATAACATCAAAAACAATCACTAAAGCTTAAACAACAAAAATAATAATAAAAAGCTATTAAACTAAAATGTAAATGCATTAAGTGGGTTCAACAATTTTTTTTCAGTCGAATAAGCAGACTTTGGTGCGTATGTATTTTTTGCGTATTAACAGGTAAAAATAAAACATCTTTATTAGCAGCAGACATTTTGTAGGCTATTTGCTCAAAAATATCTTCATAAAGTAAACGCAGTTAGTGAATTCCACAAAAACCACCGAACACAAACACAGAACACATTCCAGCAGTCTTGCCAATCCAGTCTCACACATAGCTGTTCCACAAATATGCACTTTTATATGAATTAGTGTCCTGAAATTCAAATGAAAATTTTTGATTTGTATGAAAATGAGGTGGATTGAGCAGATCGTGCCAAAACAAGCAAACAAAAACACTGAGGGTGTAGGCTATCATTGTCATTCTAGTTGCAAATGTCATTGAATCAAAAAACATTTTTAAAAATAGTTCTAGCGTGTCTAATTTGGAAGCAGAAAGATCCCATTATAATCATTGATATTGTTTTTAATGAATGCAGTCCATCCATTCATCCATGGAGCCTGTTCAGATATTTCTAAGAGTCCAAATACTTTGGGAGCCACCGTACTGCATTTTAGCTTTGCTTGATGGGTGTTTGTGAAGTTCTCTGAGCGATCAGATCTGGATGAGGGTGGGCGATACAGGGCAGATTGCGAGGCTGAATAAGCGTCTGAAAGGCTCATCACTGTATGGGACAAGGACAGCTCTGTGATCTCCGGCCCGTCTCATTCATACAGACATAAACACATAAACCCCACTCTGCTCAGAGAACAATGACATCAAGCCAGTTATTTTAATACACCCCATTGTGTCTGACGTGCCAGCCTGAGCCCTGGTATCTATTTATTAGTTTTGATACATACATATTCTATTGTTCGCAGCATAAGTCGTGTTTTGTTCGTCCGGGGTGGTCTGGGGTCAGTGCGGTCTGTGCAGACCAGCTGCGAGATCTTAGACCGCCTCATTGTGGAGCTCAGAGCTGCGCTGGAGATGTTAATAAGATGTGTCATCTGAAATGAACATTATTTATACTCCAGAACGGAGACATTTGTTTGCTTGTTTGTACAAATATTTATTTATTTGTTTGTCCACCTTTATGTTATTTTAGTATCACTGATATACAATTATAGCTTATTTTTAATAACGAGAATTTTATTTTATATTTTTTATTCATTTTATTTTAATTGAAGATTTTGTGTATTTTTTTATATTTTTAATTTTAGTTTTAAAATGTAATAATACAGTTTTAGTTTTAGGTAATATTCTATTTCTACCTACATTGGTTGTTAGAGTATCACTTAAAGAAAGTCCAGTTGTGTGTGTGTGTGTATGTGTGTGTGTGTGTGTGTATGTGTGGACAGGTTTTTATATCCCCGTGGGGACCAATTGTCCCCACAAAGATAGGAATACTAGTAAATTTTGACCTCGTGGGGACATTAGTTAGGTCTCCGTGAGGAAACAAGCTTCTAAATCACACAGAATGAAGTTTTTTGAAATTGTAAAAATGCAGCAAGTTTCCTGTAAGGGGTAGGTTTAGGTGTAGGGTCATTTCCCCTCAGAATTACGAGAGAAAATCTAAATTGGGCCTCTATTTGCAGTATGTACAGTACAGCAGCGTTTCGAATGATGTGTAAGTATGTGAAAGTGGATGAATTGACGCAGGACACACACTGACCAACCAGTTTTAATTAAACTGATTCAGTTTTTATTAGCTGTAATGAAACAAAGAATAAAACACATGTTTGACTGATGAGAAAAACAACAAACCTCTGTAAACTCATCAATATTCATCACAAGCGCTCATAATTATTCATTACTAATTATCATATCAGCACAACTGTCAGGAGCAACATGAGCAAATACCAGCGAATCTGCCTCAAAGGCAAATGATTATTCATACGTCTGTGTGTAAATCAGCTCTGCGTCCAGAGTGTGTGTGTGTGTGTGTGAGTGTGTATGTGTGTGTGTGTGTGTGTGTGTGTGTGTGTGTGTGTGTCAAAGAGCAGATTGCATGAAGCACTTACCCAGAAAGAGCAGCTATAATCCAGAAAGACAGAGAGTTAGAAAAAACTAGACAGAACAGAAGCAAACACAAACAAATCCGCTAAAATAAAAAAGCAGCAATAAACTCAAGCATGCAGCGAAGAAATGAAGCATATGACCGTGTGCAAATAAATACAATACAACAATAACACTGTTCTGCATCTCTGAACATGACAGGGATTCGCTCCTGAATGAATCAATGATTCGGTTCAATCACAATGGATGCCATCTTTACTGGCAGTTAGTTTCACATTAGCCTTTCATATTTGAAATAATTATAAAACCCAGTATTTCATGTTTTATGTTTAAAATAACAAAATATTATTTATGCATTTATAATTGTGGGTTAAATGCGCTCATGTTCCTCCGAGCTGAATAAAACATCTCTTCAGATCCTGTGTGCTCTGGAAAGATACTGATATCCTCTGTTTGGTAACGGCTCAAATGTATGGTTATTCTGATTGACTAAATAAATGTAAAAATCAGACTTAAAAGATGACACACACAAAAAAGACTTTATAAAGGTATAATGCCTTTTTAAAAAAAATATTTAAATTGATTGGAAAAGATGAATTTATCACTGCTGTGAACTGATGAGCATACAGGATATGAAGATTATCGAAACCAGTTCTACACACACACACACACACACACACACACACACACACCAGTACAAAGAGGTATATTTAAGAGGCTTTATTCTCCAAATAACTCTTAATATCTTGTTGCAGAAAAAGGTCTTTAGAAATTGTGTTTGGACTCTTGTTCTTGTGTGTAATGTTTAGGTATTATTATTATTATTATTTTATTATTATTATTATTTTGATTAATGCCTTTTTTGAGTTATTATTTAGATTTTTAATATGTATTTGTTATGCCTTAATTTTAGGTTGTAATGTTTTCTTAAAAGATTTTTCAAAATAATAATATATTATATATATATATATATATATATAATTTTTTTTTAATATATTTTCAATATTTTTATTAATATATTTAGATTTGGATTTTGAGTGTAATTTGGCAGTTAAATGCAATAAATGGGTTTAGTTATTAATGCATGCTTTTTTTCTAAAAAGGAAACAAATTAGTTGTTTCTATTAAGAGACCTACCTTATTTTCTCTTTTAATTTAGTATGGCTCTTTAATAAATAAAAAATACTTTTTATCTAATTCTCAGTAGAATAATCAGTAGAATACTGGATCCTAAAACAAACACTTAAATTATAAAGACAAACCTGTTCACATTTACATTTAAAATGTATATTACTATTATTATTGATTCATTATCATTCTATAACAATTGTTTATTTTTCTTTATGAATTAGTTCAACTTGTAAGGTATTATTGTAAATGTTAAGTTTATGTTTGTATTATAGATAGCTGCTACTCTAAACCTGTATTCTGAAGTAAATGCTGAGCTAAACAGATGATCTAAACATGGTAAGAGGCCTACTAACCATTACACACACATTCAAACCAAAAGTTACAATGACTTCCAATGCCCAAAACTGCTGTGCAGACAGAAACATCTTCCTCCTCATCCTCTGCTTTACTGCATGTACATCCATAAATAAGAAAACACACAGAGCTGAGTGCAGAATGAATCAGGGAACTGAATGTGTGTGTGTTTCAGAGCATGAACTCCATATGCTTTCTTCTGTTCTGCTGCTCTGAGTTATGAATTATACATTCCTAAAGAAACCCTGCCGCCACACACACACACACACACACACACACACACACATACGTGCTGTTTTGTTTTGCCTGAATAATTCATGTGTTTATAAAGCAACTTTCTCCGCTGCACTTCCACAAACAACAGCTTTATCAACACTGTCAAACTCCATCATTTCTATAAAACACATCCAGCATCAAACCAAACCTGACAAACAATCAACCTCCTGAAGATCTAAATCAGCATCTGTCATCAGATACAAGCTCAAACCCAACGAACAAAAGAAAAAAACATAACCAAAAAAAAAAACCCAAATGGCACTGAAGACACAGAAATGTATCACAAACAGATCTGAAAACTGTATCATCATGAAGCTTTTAACTATTAAAAATTATTAGCTTTTTTTCTTTGTTCTTGTATAGCACTCTTCTTCATTTCTTATGTCTCCATCAGGAAACAAGCTTATAAATCACACAGAATGAAGTGTTTGAGAATGTAGAAGTGTGTGTGTTTCCTGTAAGGGGTAGG
>JAUCMT010000059.1:13541427-13569846 GCA_032357475.1 Enteromius thamalakanensis
TTGCCGCCTAAGTCCCGCCTCATTGCCCATTTTGGATCATCCGGGAGTGACGCGCGGTGACGCGTTGCCAAGATGGCAGCGGTCGGCTCCGCCCACTTTAGGCTTCAAAAACGCTCTTCAGAAAAATACGAGTGACGTCACGGACACTATGTCCATATTTTTTACAGTCTATGGGTGACACTTTATTTTAAGGACCAATTCTCATTATAAGCTAGTTGCTAATTAGCATGCATTTATTAGCACATAATACCTTATTCAGCATGACCATATTTTAGATCCCTTAAAACTCTTAATTAATAGTAAACGTGTTTCCAATTCTTTTTGAATGCGGTCATTTACTATACATTAACTGTCCAAATGAACTGACTCACTAGAATACTTTAAAGCAGCAAGTTAGCGTGAATTCGCTAGTTTTAGCTAATTCGCTAGTTTTAGTCACTCCCCAACACTGTGCTAAGATAAGAGAAAAATTAAAATGTGAAAGAGTGAGAGACTGAGAGAGAAAGGGAGACTAAACTAATCACACACTGCACAGAGACGTAGTGACCTGAGATAACATCGGGAGGGCAACTCCAAAAGAAAACTGAAGGCAAGAGAATAATTATAGCCACAAATGTAAATAGCTCAAAGCCATGATAACATTTCATTTGTTAGTCTACAAAGACTCTGAGTGAGGAAATCGTTCCCCCTTGTGCAATTTAATATCCTCAATAAGGCAAAACAAATCGGCATATCAGCGCAACTGTTTGGATATTGTGTAAAGGCAAGATGGTATTTCATCAGCGTTTTCTGCCCTCTAGGTTTGTTGATATTCCCTTCACACATGTACTGCACTTTGGCTAGAGGGGGGTGGGTGTTTCTGTTTACAGGCAATGCTTATTTGTAATGTAACAAGAGCCTTACAGACAAAGAAAAGGTTAGAAAAAACGAAGCGTCTTTCAAAATCTTCACCTGCTTTGAATGCTCTCAAAGGTAAACATGCACAGTTCATTGACAGTGAGTGAAATGTCAGTGGTATTGGCTTATTTGAATGCATGCTCATCTCCACAGCTCAGACACAATAGAGGTTCTTCCTACTTACAATCCTCTCCTGAATACGCTGTTATTATTTTAGGGTCCGGACCCCAGCCCGCGTGGTTCTTGGCCTGAATTTTGATCTCGTAAAGAACGAACGTTGGGGTGTTTTTAACCAGAAATGAGTGCCTCTTCACTATGTGCTCCATCCAGTCCTCTCCGCTGCCTTGTCTTCTGTAGCTCACTTTGTACTCCAGACCAGGCCCGTTGTGTTCAATAGGTGACAGTGGCTGTGACAGGAGAACAAAAGAGCTCAGTAAGTTGACAGGAAACAGTAAATCAAAGGAAATAGCATTTAGTTCTCAAACACTTGGTGTTTTTACTGTCTCAGCCTCAGAGGGCATGCTCATTAACCATTTGTTGCTAACCGTATGATTAATATTGCACACAAAAAATGGCAAACACTGGCCGAAATCAGCACTTATATTTAGACTTTGTGGTTTTGCACAGTTTACAGGAGTTCGGGTGTTTTTTTTTTTTCTTGTATGATATAGAATTGAAATAAAGTAGAAATAGTATGTATTAAAGGGGTCATATGATGCGGGAAAAAAGTACTACTGTAAGTCATGATAATCAGTAATGATGTGCCCACTGGATGCAACATATGCCTCTTTAGTAATGTGTTTTATTGTTTTGGTGTCATAGCGCCGGGATGCGACATCACGTTGTGGTAAGAGGCGTAACATCTGTGCCACATTCTTGTGGTTATTCGACCAATCACAGTGCACTGGATAGCTGGCCAATCAGAGCACGCCTAGTTTTTTAGAACAATGGGCTTTGGACAAATCAACCTATTTCAGGAGGCGGGGCTTAGAGAAGAAACAAAAATGTACAGTATGTGGAAAATAATATGTTTTTTGCACCTTAAACCGCATAAACACATTGCATTACACCAAATACACACACAAAAAAATAGTTTTATAACCATCATATGACCCCTTTAAAAACTCTGTAACTCTATAAACAGTATATCTTTAAAATAAATAAATAATTTAATTTATTCCAGTCGTGGCCAGTACAGCCATTACTCTAGTCTTCACCAAACTTTCTGAAGTCATATTCAATAATGGGAATTTTGCTCAAGAAGCATACATTAATGTTTGCTTAATATTCCCCCAAACTTTTTATTCTTCACGGTTTTCTTTTTTTTTAATTTTTACAATTGACTGATTTCATAATTCTTTTTTGTCCATGCAGGTCTATTAAAGTGGAAACTTGTGCAGAGTGTTCAGTGCTGATATACCTGGTTAACTGTCAGCGATATTTCATCATGTCAAACACTGTAACAATTGAGTTTTATTAGCAACGCTCTAACAGCTAACTATGATTTTACTATCATCTTGCCGCCAAGACCAACGAAATGCAATTATTCATTAACATCCACCATTAACAATGAGCTTCCTTGTAATTCTAGAAAGCAGGGGTCGGTGGTCAAGCAATAGCTCAAAAACTGTAAAAGAGTTTCACCTTTATGTGAAAATCTAAATTTATGTGTCCCATTCCTTTTACTTTTCAATCAAAGACTCACTCTGAGCTCCTTTTGATGGGAACCTGAGAGATCCATTTCAGCAGGGTTTTTTAACTTTTCCAACAGCACGACGATAAAGATAGCCGTGTTTTTCTATGCAAAAACTTCTATCTTGGGGAATACGCTTATCGATAATTGGAACCTAACAACTGACACTGTTAGTTTTCTCTCCCCCTCTGAGAACTAAATGAAATTCGGTATTTGAGAGCACTTCTTTATCTGTGCAGCCCTTCCAGTGCTTTGAACATTAGATATTGCCGAAGACTATTGGAATTGAACGTTTAGCATCGTACCTCCCAGTTGATATCCATTTCATGTGGCAAATGACCTTCGATCTTGATATTTTCTGGGTTCTTGTCGGGTGCTTGGGAAAGAGCAGAAATATGGATTTTGTTGGAGGTGAAATTGTTAGTGGAAGAAAGAAAAATGGCCTGTGAAATATGCGCTTTATAGACTAGAGCTTAAATGACAGGGAAAATCAATTATCTCACAAGTTTGAATGTTTTAAAGTTCAGTAGGTGATGAAGTTGACCTCACTGCTATCTGTAAAGGATAATTGTTTGGGAGAAACAGTAGGAGAGCTCATAGATACCTGATGCTGGAGTTTTGTATCTTTCAGTGGTCTGGCTTGGCCGACCTCTTCCCACGTCATTGATGGCATAGACTCTAAATCGGTAGTCTACGTGTCCATGAAGCTTCAGCAGAGTGTAGTGATGGTTTCCCGGTTCTCTCGTCATCTCCCTCCAGCTGCCAGGCTCATGTTGGCTTTCCTCAAACTCTATAACAAACTCTGCACAAATTTTGAAATTAAAACCAGAGTCAGCACATGCACAGCATTTTAATAAACTGGATTTTTCAGGAAGTATTGTTTAAAATAACTGACTACATTAGGTAACACAAATGAAGGATCAAGTAAAAGTAGCACAACAGTAACAACTATGCATTTACAATCTTTTATAATGCATGAGCAAAATTAATATATCCATGAACTGCATCTCAGTGTAGCTTTGTGATATTCATTTTGAACAATATTTTGTAATGCCCCAGATTCACATATAGTTGAATTTCATTTTACAATCAATATGTTTATTTAGCAATCCAATAATATAATAATTTGCTTTAATACAAAAAGTGTAGTAACACACATTTATAATGTTATAAAGTATTTTAATTTTTAAAAAATAAATAAAATATTTTCTTTAGAACTTCCTGTTCATCGAAGACTGCTGGAAAAGAACCTCTTAAAACCAAGAGGTAGTTTAAGTCCTAGTCTATAATTGGTATTTGTCTGTAATCATATCCAATTTTAGTAATGCAGTATAGACAATATGAGGAAAAAGACTGTTACCAATAATAGAGCTATTATGGTCATCTCCTGGAATCCACTGCAGTTTCACACTCCTGCCATTACGTTCGGAAAGGATCACATCCTCTGGTGGATCAGGAACATCTAAAAAACCAAAAAAATGTATTTAGGGCTGTCAATCGATCAAGCATCTCAAGTTCAATAAGATTCATTACATGATATTGTTGCTTTTTTTGTTTTTTGTTGCCATTTTATAGATATTTTGGAGACCGCGGGAGAAAAGAAGGAAATGATAGGGAGAAGAGATAGGTTGGGTCTGGGAATTGACTCCTGTTGGTTTCAAACATGTCAGAGCTCATGCACTACCTGCCAGGCCACTTCTCCAACTAGTTTATTTGTACAAATACTACATGGTGCTGTCTTATTAAGGCAATAATTCCAGCCGTGCTGCAGCAGGTAGCAGAATCCCACCTGTGTCGGGTGATGAACCCATTTCAGCCCTCAAAACTTCTTACCATCTTTACTTTCCTAAACCATGAAGAATAAAAGAACATAACTCACCCACAACTGAAAGCTGTGCAACCGCCACATCCTGATCGACTGGTGTTCTGGCCACACAGACATAAAAGCCCTGGTCTCCAAAGCTCACATTAATGATTTCAAGCACTCTGTCATCCAGGATATATCTACAGACACCAGAAAAGACACTGATTAGAGAGCTCTGATATTCACTACTACTACTACAAAAAAAATACATCCTGTTGTATTTTACCGTGCGTTCTCGCTGCCATTGAGGGCCATGCCATCTTTTTCCCAGAGGATCTCAAAGTCATCACCGATGGAGGGATCGAACTCTGCCTGGCATGAAAACTGAATAGTGGTTCCGGCCAACACTCGCAAATCTTGTGGAGGATCAACTATTCTGGTGGGATCTGACAAAGAAAGCAAAACTTGTTTTGGATTATATGGATTAACCTAATTTGATTGATTTTCTGAATCTAGTAAACCCCTTGAACTTGACACAAAAGAGTATCTGTTTCTCTTACCTTTGACTTCAAGTGTTGCGGCAATGGCAACTTTGCCCTCAGTGTTTTGAGCAAAACAAGAATACTCCCCCATGTCCTCTTTCATCATGTTGTGGATTTCCAGCGAACCATTCTTATGCACAGAAAACCTTTCTCCTTCCACTGCATTGGCACTGTCAGATTTACTCCTGTGCAACCATAAACCAAGTGGGTCATTTTTAGAAAACACCACCAACTATGTGCATGTTCCCCTGTTTTTTATTTATTTATTATTTTTTTTAAATCTCAGGAAAGAATTATACATAAAAATACCCAAAAAACAACAATAAAAACCTGTAAAAAGGTTTTAACCTTTTAAAATCATTTAAAAATTTTGCCAACCCCAGACTTTTAAAGGATTTTATGAATTTACAAAATGCTCTGTTTGCTTTCTCTAATGTGCCACCACAGTCAACACTTCTGCTGTTACTGCTTTAACTTAGCTTACTTACAGATCCACATGAGTAGTTTACCTCATTATCACAGTGCTGAACACAGCCTGAGGGCCACCCTAGAGTAAACTGCTTCACAAGCTTTAAGTCACATGCAAGACACTCTCACTGCAGCACTAACACCTCTAGAGCAGTGCTGCCCTCTGCTGGCCTGAGCAAATACTCTACTCACCATGTGATACTAGACGCTGGAGAGCTGAAGACCTTACAGTGCATGACCACACCTTTCCCCTCCACTGCCATATATTGCAGATTGTTTTCTGTTAAGATCAGGGGCTGGATGTCTGGGGAGAGAGTTATCAGCATTGCACCATTAAACACGACAAAACACAGTTGGATTAGTCTCTTTATCGCTTTTCTTGTGATGCACGCTGTTATCAGTTTAGCAAAAAAAAAAGTCCTTGTCCTTGGAAAAGCAGGGTTTGCAGGGTTACAGAGAGAGAGCTGAGATACATTTTTCTGCTACTTCATTATTTAATTGAATTTTTCCTTTTCATATTTTTTTTTTAAAGTGAGGATCCTTAGCAGCTTATTTTATCTCCCAGATGAAAGCAACACATGCTTTGGTTTTAGCAACTAAATATGAATGGAGGAAGGCGAAATTGTTCGCACATAAAAGCGTCTGGCTGCCTGAGGGAGAGTGTGTCTGGAGATCAGAACTGACAGAAAAGCTCCACCCTAAAGCCTGTGTGCTATCATGAGGACCTTACGCTCTCTGAACAAACCCAATGGCCATCCACTATCCATATCACACCTCAGCTTATGGCTCTGTCCACACTAACAAAACAGCAGATGTTTGTTCACAGCCAGGCAACACTGTGGTATTTTTATGTGATTTGTTTTTTGTTTTGTTTGTTTTTGGCCTAGAGTGAATGAAACCATGAATATCACACAAGTAGGCAAGAAATAATGCATCGGGTCACTGTTAAATGGATGGAGGCTGAGCTTAAAACATTTTGATCTGAACTGCTTTTAGGCATGAAACAAGATCTATACAAGCATATGTTTACACGGCTCTGCATCATACTTATAATTCCTGAATACAATTCAATACTTTTCTCTCACTAATTCTAGTATGCTGTAAAAATCAGGTCTGTTTTGTTCTAGCATGTTGCACTTTCTTTCTTCTTTCTTTTTTTTTGTTGCATTATCAAATTAAATAATATCTTTTCTGCATATCAGCAGAAATGTATTTTTAATGTGCAGATCTGATGCAGTCATAATATTAGGCTATAGTTAATCTCAAACCAGGATCATATTCAATTTCAATGCAAATTGTTAAAACCGTGTACTTACTCATGATCATGATGTTGGCGTTGGCTAGGATGGTGCCATGTCTGTTTGTGGCCTCACACTGATAAACAGCGCTGTTTTCAGGCTTTGCATTGTGGATGGAAATAGTGCCATCTTTTAAGACTTTCCTATTGAATGATGGGACATCTGAAAATGTGGGTTAAATGAAAAGTTAAAATACAGTTTGGCAGGATATCTTTATAAGACTATCACTCTAAAAGTATAATAATAAATAAATGGATTATTTAAAAGCAATTACACCCATTTACTGTACATACACAAAAATTGGTGACAATTATACTTTTCATAAACAAGCATTGGTACATTATACAGTACAATACTCAGAATTTTATAATGTTAAAGGTTGAGTAATCTAAAAGAGGTATTAGTAATATTTACCGTTCAGAGGCAGGCCATTGACCCTCCATGCAACAATAGGTTGAGGATTTCCTTTCACAACACACTTTATAACCACATCAGCTCCAATTGTCACCAGCTGGCTTTGAGGTTCAATCTCAAACTCAGGAGGCTCTGTTCATGAAGAAGATTCGAATGACATAATTCTGATTAGTGGCATCACTGATTAGCAATGTTTAACCATAAACAGTTATTAAAGCTCAAGATGTAGTTAGTGGAATTTATACAGTCTGACCTTTCCTGATGCTTGAAAATACAGATCTATCTAACCCTATTCTCTATTTCGTTTCTGTGTTTAATTCAATACGACGTTTACTCTAACTAAGATGTAAATTGGAAAAGATACAGACACTGTATATGTTGAAAATACAGAAAAATAAGGTCATCAACTGTGAACGGTAATCAATTTTTAACAGTTGTCCTAATCATGCACACTTTGTTTTTGGACAGAAGATGGCGCTCTTTTACCACAAAGAGATATTGAAACCATTTATAAAGCAACACTGGCACATTTACTGTGTTTATATTATCAGATTAATGTGATCAATAATATGACTCACCCTCTACTGTAACATGAAAATAATGCACAACCTCTCCATGGGGATTTTTGGCTCTGCACATATATTTCCCTTCATCCTCCTCATTTACCATCTCTACGGTAAGCAACTTCCCATGGCTCTCCACCGCGACTCTCTCTGGAAGCTTGTGATAGCCTACTTTAACCCACTCCACCTTTGGTGTGGGGCTGAAAGACAGAAACAGCCAAAACATTTTAGCAGTAGTGTGTTTTTGTTCAAATAGCATCCTCTGATTTATATGATGTGTATTTTGATGCATTCATCTTAATGCTCTTAAAGGAACACTCCGCCGAAATGAGAGAATAGTTCCTACTCATATCACCCTAGAAAATCCACAACTTTCCGCCAATCTTTGTACACGATGCGACTACAGAAGAGTAAAATTTTAAATAGGTTTAAATAAATTTAAAAATATCGAAACACTTTAATCATTTTATAGCGCAATGCTAGCTGGTCTCATTGGATTCAATGATTTATGCTAAGCTATGCTAATTTTGGGACCACCAGACCCGGCGATCGGCTGAATGGATTTCAAAAATCTGTATTACTCTAGGGATGTTGGAAAATGAGCCTATTTCCAAAAAAAATGGAGTGTTCCTTTAAGGCATAAGTGTCTTAACTTATCTGATGTAAATCAATTCCATTTATTCAATAAAATCATATGTCATAAGCATATTAATACTTTTTAATACTAACACTTTTTATGTTTTCTAGATTAAGGTATGTGCCCTTTTATTTGGCTAAACAGTTCATATGATCAGTGAGCAGAAACTCATCTGCATGCATGTCCAGGTTATGTTTTACCCCAATATCAAAAGAAAGTATTGTAGACATCGTAGGTTGCGTAAACAAAATGTGACTTATGCAGCGTGTTATTTTAAAGAAAATATAAATGACTATACAGACATTGTCTTACTGTGATGCAAAATAACAGTACACCTATTAAGTAATATGTATTTATACATACAGTAATATTTGTTGTACTGCCTGTAATGCATAATATAGTAACAAATTCTGTATAATATTAATACAAATCCTTTGATAGGAATTATAAAAAAGATTATTACAAATATATTATATGTTGGAGTGGAGAGTTTAGGGTTAAATGTAATTTGAAAATGTTAAAAATAAAGGTATATACAATAAATACGATAGGTTGTATTTTTTAATGCAAATATAATGTCTTATTCCGTTTTATCTTAGCATTCAAGAAACATAAGTAGCATCAGACTCATTTACATGTATTTTATATTTAAATATTTTTATAAAACATGTCAAAAAGACTGCATTGTGTTGTGATAGCAATATTACAAGAATTTCAGACATACATTAGATTAAGTAAAAAAAAAAATGAACAACATCATTCTTACGTAATTGAATCTTGCTGTTTTAGAAGTTATTTAGGTTAGTTAGATATGTGTTTTTCACTCTTTTCCATGTTTTAAAGGAAGGACAGTGACATGAAAAACAGAGAATGACACAAGAGCCGTCGAACTGTCCACAGGCTGGACAGCTTTTTCTAAGAAGGAACAAAACAGTGCTTTTCCAATCATCACATATTTCTCTTCAAAACTGCTGACATCAGCCACTGTTTACAATGCAAAGAAAGAATTTCCTGTGTAAGCATTTTGCCTGCGATCATCACACTTTTGTTGGCCTGACAATGGAAATATTCAATAACAGAGCAACGGCCAAATCTCCAGCAGGGCTTAAGCGTATCCAGCCCAAACCCGACTATTGATAACACTGTGATTATGGCATTGTGTGAGGCATCCGTACGGCTCAGATCATATCTGATCATAAACGCTGTGTGGACTCTTTGATGACCATGGGATCAGTCAGCGCTGCTGTATAACAGAATAACATGCACGGGACAGCTGAGTTTGCCATTTTTTGATTGTGACACACAGAGGGGACTGTATCCCAAATATAGTGGTACTATGGTAGCTCTGCTGACCCTTAGATTGATTTCAACTACCATTTAACTCTTTGTTAAATAATTTGATGTTACTGGCATTTAGTTGGAGGGAATTATTCAGTAGTTAAGAGTGTTTTTAGTGTTAAGTTATGCAGCTTTAATGTTGGTCACACTGTATTTTAAGACTCATTTTTTCAAAATTAACAAACCATTAATTACTATTAATGACCTAATTCACAGCTTATTAAGGTCTTAAAAAAAAAGTTTAGGTATTAGGGATTATTGATGTAGAATATGGTCATGCAGAGTATGTGCTCTATACTATAAATAACAGCATGCTAATAAGCAACTAATAGAGTTTGTACCTGTACTAAACTGTTACCAAAACTTTTAGGGTCAAATATGAAATTTCAAGATTAATTACATTTTACTTGGTGATCATGAGTGACCGTTGCAAATTTTCACAGCACAGTGTTGATGGTTGCTCTCCTGGACATCGAATGTAATACACTACAGAACTGCAGGTTTAGTAAAGCATTACATGGAAAAAATGAAGCACTATACATTAATGCAGGGTCACACACTTCTAAACGATACTCACACATCAACATGTGCTTTGCTGCTAGAAGACGTCTGACAAACGAAAACAATGTGTTCTAAAACCAGTTTATGTCTGGTATCTAAAAAAAATAAATAAATAAAATTAAAATTACACTCATCCTCAGACTGACCTCTGACTCACTCCTCTGCAGGTGCCATCAGAATCAGAGTAGAAACAGCTGATTAAAATAGCACTATAATACACAAGTAATCCACACCACTCCAGTTCTTCAGTTGAATTTTTGGGTGAACTATTCCTTGATGATAGATGATAATGATAGATTTGTTTCTTACAAACACTCAGCTTTTGTCCACAAGACATTAACTGATGGACCAACCTGATCTCTCAGCCATTCGTACATATTTTACGAGGTGGCTAATTCGTACAAATTTGTATGACCTCACTCGTACGAATTCATTCGATTTCGTCTAAATCATATGTATTTTACGAGTTGCCAATTCGTATGAATTTGTACAAATGATCTAAACCTAACCCCGCCCAGAAAACCTACCCGTTACGGGGTTTTAGACATATTGTAAAAAATCGTACGAGTGAGGTCGTACAAATAAGTATGAATTTGGCACCTCGTACGGATTGATCGTGAGACTGTGTTGGACTGGAGTGATGTGGATTACCGTAATGTTTTTATCAGCTATTTGGACTCTCGTTCTGATGGCACTCATTCATCGCAGAGCATCCATTGGTGAGCAGCCCTATGTGGTTGCTAGTGTGGTCCAGCTGGTTGCTAGGGTTTCATGGCTATTTTTATAGATTGTTACCTATTTACCGCAACTCTATATTATGAGGATATCATTTTTTTATCAGCAGTTTCGAGCATTCATTGCTGAGTATGTGATGAAATTATACATTTCTCAAAATCTGATGAGGAAACAAACTCATCTACATCTTGGATGGCCTGAGGGTATGTAAATGTACATTTGAAACTTTTAGGTGGATTGTTCCTTTAAAACATTGGTAGGTTGTCATTAATGTGTTATGGGTGGTTGTTAAGGTGTTGTTGAGTGGTTGCTAGGGTGTTGTGACTGTTACTACTGTATGACATAACCAAATAGTTGCTTAGTGGTCTGAGTTAAAAGTAACTACTCATATTACTGATAGTCATAATATTAGGTGGTTTCACTATTCTCTATATGATGATGAGACAAATGTTTAATAACACATGTGTTATTGTATAATTCCATATAGTCAATTTAATTTTAGGAAGAAGTCAAGCCACTCTTTTGGCAGCATCCACATATCTGGGAGATCTTGGGATGTAAAACATCAGCAGAACCCTAGTCACCCATCAGGTCTTTATTCGCCTACTTGCACCTCCAGTGCCTCCCATCTGTTTGAATCAGATATGTATCTGGAGAGCCCTGGACTCCCTTGAGCTTCATTCTAGCTGATTGCTCATTTTATAATGCTAATAGTGGCAGGCGGAATGGTGTTGGGTTCCCGTCAGCTGGTCTCTGCGCTGGGAAGGGTGTCTAATAGACTTTGACAGTTAAGAGGGCAGATCTTATTCACAGAGGGATTTGGTATGTTGTATTATTGTGGACATATTACTCAACGGATCTCAATGATGTTTTTGGTTACACAGGATGTGTCACTATGGAGGAATAGAACTTGCCGGAAGAGTGCAGTCCAACAGCCCTGCACACAATGGACCACAAGTTTATACGCGCTATTTAGTTTCTTATTACAATTAAAATGAGGAAGCTATCTTTGAAGAGATCAAGACTCAGTAAGTATAGCCATATCGTAGCACATTAGCCATGTAATCACAGTAATGATAACCGGAACACTCACAATTTGCTAAAAGCACAATTTATCATCTATTAAAAAGACTTCCAGAGTCCAGACAACAAACGTTTTGCTGACCATCTGTCCGTGTGGTTTACAGACATGAGGTAGAGCTGATGAGTCGTACCTGCTCAATGAATGGCCTCTATTATTCTGTTTGGTTGTAGAAGTATCATCTTTCATTGGCAAAGATCATTGCGTATTAACACAATGTGTTATTATTGGTAAGTTTATTGAAATGCAAATGCGGAGGACAAGGTGACCTAGATTTTTATCAGTAGAGAAAGGGCATGAATTCTACTTGTGTGGAAGTAGGGAAAGAATCCTTTCTTTGTTAAAGGTAAATCAGTGAAAGAGGAGACAGGGGATTGAAGGTATACACACTCATGGTACAACTTTAAGTAAAATTACAAAAGCACACTCCTTTTAATCAAATGGGGAATGAAATGATTCATGCTATGTATAAGCCAAATGCAAAATGGAAAATGGCTTTGAGAACTTATGCAGTTGCCATAATATACAAGACATGATGCCACAACATAAAATAAGGTCATACATAACAGTTCCTCCAATGTAACGATATACAGTAAATGTACAGAGTATTTATTTAAATGGTACAAATAAAAATAAATAGTTTTAGTGTGGTTTAGTGTTTACATTTACAATCTAAATACTGTAGGTATAAAATAACACAGAATTCAAGCACAAAATATATTAATGTGAAACACTGACTGATAAGTAGTTTTTGATGAGAAATAGGGATTCATTTATCCATTATATAGTACAAATGTACCTCATCACAAATCCTTTAAAGGGTTTAGCAAATGTACTGGATGAATACCTTCAAAAAAACAAATAGCTGCATTACAATACTTATAATGTTTCTCAGCAAAACAACAAAAGCATAAAAATAATACAAAAAATACAATCAACACTACTTCAGTTGTGAAGATCTTTCCTAACTAGGGAACATTAACAAACAGCAAAATTTGTATTAATGTCACTACATAGGGTACAAAAATCCTAAAGAAACAACACACATATTAAAATTGCATCACATTCGAATGTACAGGTTTGCATCCTGAAAGACGAAATTCAATTGGTCGCTGTTGATTTGTTGTCTTCTACCAATTGCCGGAAATGAAAGGTTGCACCATTTTCGCTCAATCTCTCGAGCCAAGGAAAAGCTCTGTTGAGTTGCAATTTTTCTATGTTTTCCAGTTGCCCAACAGAAATCGACAGGTGAGGTATGACACCATTTTGAATTACAGGTATTTCATTTGTCCTTGCACCCAAACCACTCGTGAGAGAGGCAAATTGGCTCCAGAGGCCTAAGGAGTTTCCGTTACGCACTTTACCCACAACATCTTTTGGGGAAGAGTCCTGAAATTGCTCGGAACTGGATCTAATGAATGGACCATCAACAGAAAGTCTGCGACCTCGTCTAGCTGGAGAACTGCTCCACATGTGAGTTCCCATATGAACCTAGATAGAAAACAAGATGCAAAATGCTGGTTATGAGGTATCAGGAAGTGACTGAACATCAGTAGCAACTTTCAACTGGTGTACCTTCAAATTTCCTTTAGTGGTAAATGCCCGTCCACATATGTTACAGGCGAAGGGTTTCTCACCAGTGTGGGTTCTTTCATGAATTTGCAGTGCACTTGAAGAAGAGAAGGTCTTCCCACAAGTGTGGCAGAAGTGCTGTTTCGCTGTTCGCCGAAGTGGTGTGGCTGTTAATGTAGGTGTAGAAAGTACAGGCAATGTGGAAGCTGTTGAGCTAACTATACTTATGTGTGAATCTTTCGGATCTTTTTTGATCAGCCCATTGTGGTCAATAGTTTTTGGGGAAATAATTGAGTCCATGGAAGGTAGAAACTGGTTTGGTGGAAAAATCAGGATCTGATTTGCTGGCTGAAAAAACTGTGAAGGTAACTCTCGCATTTGGTGGGTAAGCATGTGCTGTTTAAGGTTACCTTTGGTTGAGAACCCCCTATTGCACGAAGTGCAGCTGAATGGTCGTTCTTTGGTGTGACTTCGATAATGAATATCCAGAGCACTTTGACAGACAAACGTCTTGTTGCAGATATCACAAACATTGCTTTTTAGGGACCCCCGCTCATTAAATGGAAAAATCATGGTCAAACTATCTTTTGGTGTATCTCCAGATGTCCCATCAAGTAATCTAGACTCTAATCTAGTAAGATTTGGCTGTAGACTTGAGTTTTTTGATTCAGCAGATTTCAGATTTCTGTCAGTTATAGTGTATTCTTGCTTTTCATAAGCAGAGCCATTGGGGGAGGAGGGGTTCCAGAAGGATGTTGCCTCATTGATGGCTGAAATCCTTCTCCCTACACTCTCTTGGTCACTATCAAATGAAGATAATCTGAGGGTTGAGCATTCTCCATTCACTGATCCATTCCCCAAAGTCAATTTATGGACAGTTGACAAATGTTCCACATTCAAACCTGCAATATGACTCTCTGACCCAGTTGCTATGGCAAACTCAGAAGAAGCAGGTGAAGAACATAGACTGTCTGGTAAAGAGGCTGGGTATTTTGAATCGGATGCCCCTTCTATAACATCCATGTTCTCACTGGACAAGGTATCCTCTTCCAAGGTTCTACCATCTACAGAGTCAGCATCCTGATCCATGGGTTCTGCACGGCTATCATGCAATGGGACATTGGGGATGTGACCACCCATATGCATGTGGATATGCTGCTGTAGAACCATTGCATTTGTAAACTTTTCTTGACATATAGGGCATGAATGCTGTATTCTAAGAGGTGTCATGGAACGATGAATGCTGCAGTGTGTCTTGAGATTGCCCTTGGTTGTAAACGCCCGTCCACACACTCTGCATTTGAATGGCCTTTCTCCGGTATGGGTGCGGTAATGCATTTTAAGGGCACTTTGACAGCTAAGAACTCGGTGGCAGATTGCACACTCATTGGGGTCAGTAGACTTCTTGTCAATGTTCTCCACCAACTGCTCCAGCTTTGAAGTCTCAGATGCTTCAGGAGGATTTGAAAGACTTCCAAAAAGAAACCTGTTATCAAGCTGCTCTGATTTTAGCTTGGTTATAAAGGTTGTATTGACCGAGGTATTAATAGCAATGTTATCTCTTGAGCTTTCCCCTGAGGAGCTTAGTAAGGTAGCAACACTTAAGGGTTGTGTAACCCCTTGAAATTTCTCATTTGAAATTAGAGGAGAACCACGACCAATTCCCTCTTGATGTCCATTACCTCTCTCAGGACTATGATGTTTAGTTATTGATACTCCTTCCTCCTCTTTTTTAATGATGGGTAGAAGACTTGGCAAAGATGATGGCAGCCTAAAACCAAGTGAGTTACCCACTATAGGTTTACTATCCAACCAGTTGAGAGCAGACTTCTCAGGAGGCAGAGACATGCCATATGGAATACCTGTGCTGGTTGGGACGTTATCTAAATGCTCTGGAACCGGATAAGGATTCATTAGTATGTTAGGATACTTCTCCTTGTGACGTTGGAAATGGACTTTGAGATTCCCACGGGTGGAAAAGCGATTTCCACATATGTTACATTTGTAGGGTCGTTCCCCAGTGTGAGATCGCAGGTGTATCTGCAAAGCACTATCACTTCCAAATACTTTGGCACAGAACCTGCATTTGTGCTTGAATATACAATCTTCAGATGGTCTCTCGTGTTCACATACACTTACATTGAGGGGTTTGACTTTCCTATGCTGGACTAGGGCAGTCAAAGCATTCAGGTCCTCCACAATTGCCCCGAAACTAGGCAAGGAGTCTGCAGACATATTAAAGCCATTTGGTTTATGGGACAATTCCAGTTTGTTTAGAATCCCATCTGTAATTGAAGCAGGAGACTGTGCAGGATTTTTTAAATGGGCTGTGCCATCAGCCGTATCACTGACTGTGTTACCACTCGAAGACTGATTACTACATAGACCACTAGCAACATTTGATGGGTTTCCTCCGTTTTCATCAGTCATTTGGAAGTTTCCTTTATCACCCCTTAAGTCATCTTGTGTGTTTGGTGAAATAACACATTTAGATGGTTTAACATGTGCAGCTAGGTTTTCTACTAGCCCAGCAGCTGCTGTGAGCTGTTCAGAGAGGTGTGAGCTAAGCTTTATCAGCGAACTGCTTTGAGACAGACCATTGTAAGTATTTGTGGCCACAGGAGTTTCAGAATTTTGGGTTGCTAATAGCATTATTTGGCGTTGAATTTCTTCAATTAGTTTTAACTGCTGCACCTGCTGTTCCTGCAGTGTTAACAGCTGCTCAATCAAACCAGATGCAGCCATTTTGCCGTCGCTAGCATCTCTGCAACTTATCTTTGGATTTAAACTGGTTTCATGTGAGAACTGAGCAACAGCAACTTTGGTGTTTTCTAGGTTCTCAATGAAGACATTGCTGTTAATGGCTGATAATTTACATAACTCAAGTAATGTATTCTCTTGAGGTAGTACAGTTGAGAATTCTGTGCTAAAACCCTCAGCATTATCACTGTTTTCATTTTTGTGATATAAACGAGACTTTTTGCCGATGTCATGACGACTGTTTTGAAATGTGTGTAAGAATTCGTCAGCTTCCACTGATGTTCCATCATTAGAAAAGTCACAAAGTTCATCTGTATGGTCATTACTTGTCACTCCATCTGAATTCTCCTCAGTGTTGAAGAATGTTGAATTAATTGTAAGGCCAGAAGGTGGAGAATCTAGGCTTTCGTTTTGACTTACTATTAGAACTAATTGATCTTTTGAACAGTCTTTCTGATGTTGGTATAAGTCTGTCGTACTGGAAAATTCCGCACAGCATTGTTCACAGATATGGACATCGCAGTTTGGAATGGGGTCATTCTCCATTGTATGATCTGGATTTTAAGAAGAAAAAAGATTATTTTATAGATTTTGTTTCTATTAAGATTTTTTAAATATAAAATCATGGATAGCAACTAAATGTAAAAGACATCACACAGTAGCATGCATCTCAAATGTAATACAAGTCATGACATAGTGGAAAAATACTATTCTTTCTATTAAATTACTTCCTAGTTTCTAAAATTCTAAATCTGTTTACATTTTACAATAAATTTAAGGCATTTTCAATCTGATCTAAAATTATGTAAAAAGAACAGTTCATATGATATCCATGACACTGTAAATATATTCGTGGATTGATTGACAGGTTTTGTTTTGGATTAAATTATACAACTTTTTTTCACCATAAAGCAGTAAAGTTTAACAGTAGGAACTATCTCTAAATAAGATACAATAACAATGTCTGTTTTTCTTTACACTTTACCACAATGGATTTTTTTTAATGGAAAATAATGGGCAACAGGGTTGTTAATGCATAATAAACTAACTAAAATTAACTAGCCCTTATACTTAGTAGGGAGTTTGTTAGTTTGTAGATGTTGATATAAATATATATATATATTGTACATTTTTTATATATCAACATCTATCTGTCTTTATATATATATATATATATAGATATAGATATATAGATATGTGTGTGTGTGTGTGTGTGTGTGTATGTGTGTGCATATAGAATGGATAATTAGAACAGTTCTAAAAACAATTTTTAAAAAAAGTTGGTTAAATTAACAGAGTTAAATAGTTCAGTCAAACAAATTATATTACTTCCAGGCTGTCACTTTTTATGGAATGTTATTTATTTAATTGTAATATGTTGAAATTCGTGCAATAACAGAACTGTGTTTAAAATGTTTTGAGGTACACACGTATATATATATATATATATATATATATATAAAGCTGTTGCAACTGATACAACTTTTTCTAACTAGTGTCATGACATAACTTCCCGTGGTATTGGGGAGTTGTGGAATAAGTTATTGTAACAAGAAGAAATAGTTGTAATTATCGCTTTGTATTAAGATCCATGGATAACAAAGAAACGTTGCACACATGACATACCTAAAAGGAAAATTAGCTTTGATCTAACACCCTCAGCATGCTGTAGCTCAGAAAGTGACCGAAAACTTACCGATGAGAACATACTGTGGCTTAGCCTGTTTCCTCCGGGACATGGTGAGAAAAAACCTGTTTTCTCCCTGAAGAATCCACAAGTGTCCTTACATCAAAATTAATCAGTGACCGACCAAAAGCATCCTTGTCAATGAGCTCCGGTCAGGATGAACCTACCGCGGGACTGTTTACATATTCATCATAACTGAGAAATAATAAGTTGCCAGGGATAAAGTTCCGATGATCACACAGGAATGCACAGTGATGTCAGCAAACAAAGAACGAAATAAGTGAAATAAGCTAAAGCCGTTCATACATCACCGCTCTGTCGCTCACAATATCCAAATTAAACACACTCCCACAACTCAAAACATGACAACTCTAAGACCGCAAATCCATGAGGAAATTCTTTGACAGCGTTGAGAGTTCAGCCCCGCCCTTCGATATTCCTATTGGCCAACAAGGCAGACGGTCACGCCTACCCGCCATCATATTGGTCAGTGTTTCAGACTGTGCTCATTAAAGCGTGTACGAGAGCATGAATCAGTGGCTGATAATGTAAAGGATTATTGTTTCACCAGCAGTAACACAAAACCGCAGTGATGTAACACTTTATAATATATCTTTATTTAATAAGTCATTTTAAAATATTCTAAACATATAAATATTTAACATTTATACTGCATCAAACTTTAATACCATTAATGTATATTAACTAATATTTGTTAAATGACCTTCATGGAATTTATTATAAGGCATTACCAATATAGTTTTGCTGTATTGCAAAATGCTTAATTTCCAGGAAAATCTATTTTGAAGTATAAAATACTGAAAACAGTTTGTCAAAGTTTTTATTAGTTTCATTACAGCCAGTAACAAAAGGTCTTACCATAAACCGGTCATCATTTACTCACCCTCATGTCATCCAAACCCCCACGACTTTCTTTCTAATTCATTAATGAACAGGGAAGCTTCAAATACTTTCAAAAGGACGCAACATCACAATAAAGTACTGGTAAAAACACTGGTGTACAATATGAGACGTCTTCTGAAGATGTGCGACAACTTTGTGAGAAAAGTACACCGAAATTCAGGTCGCTATTATTCACTGAAAAGCCTATTCTTTCCTTCAGGGATCCATTAAACACTGTACCGCCCAACGAGTCAGTGAGCTGAACTCCAGAATCGGTTCGGTGGGAGAACGAATCATTTTAAACTCGTCAGGTTAACCGAATCAAAGGAATCGATTCTTTTAGTGAACAACAATTAACGCGTCTTTCCCTTTACACAAAGCTTGCAGTTCGTTATACAGTTCTCCACAAAACAATCGACGAAGTCATAGCCTAATAACAGGATGAGTAAATAACTCATAATTAAGCTTTTGTTTAGCTTAATTATGCTACGAGCTTTATTTATTCAGATTTCTGTTATGTTTACAAATGGAAATAACCTTTTCTGAAGTAAAAATAAAATGGAAGCAAATTGAAAAAGGGGAAATTATATCATACTCATAATTCAGTGCTGCTTATCCAGCCTGCATTACAAACTACAATTATTTTTAGCGTGTAGTGACTTCATTTGGCAACAAACACGCATTCATTATTTTCTGCCCACTTTTGATTAACTCATTCACCTCTAAAACCACACACACACACACGCACACACGACCCTTAAAAGTTTACTGTGTCCAGTACAAGTCATTATAATCAACTGCATTAATAGACGATGAGCCACTGCCTCACAGAGCCTAATGATATATTTTGCATGGTTGTCTGTTTTTCGAAAAACATGATTTTATTAAATGCCACTGTGATGTAAACAAGTTATTTTTACCTGTCTCTTTTTCTTGTGTTGCTGCAAACAATGAAGTGTTGACCGAAGCCGGTTACCTTACACTTGAGGAATTTTCCTCTGCTCTTTGATGGTGCGTGAACATGACTATTACTGTCCACCTGATCTTTTGATTCATGGTTCTTCCGTGCGGCACACAAATACATAAATACATATGTCACGTTGGTTTTGTGTGAACAGGAGCACACCAGGTGCTCATCCTGCGCTCATATGAGTCATGTTTTACAGTCATTAGATATGAAGGGCTGTGCGGGAGCGCTATTATATGTGGCCTAGGGTCCTTAGTAACAGACTTGATATGGACAAATGATACCTTTACTTCCTACAAAAACAAACACAGCATGCCAGCACTGTCTGACACCAATGTTTTCACACTATATGTGGATAATTATCTTCCTGGACTTCCTGCTCAGGAATATTTTGTATTCCTCAACTTTTATGGCCACATCATTTTTTTGCGTTTCTGGTCGAACTGTTGTTGCCTTTATGCTGCATGATTGTTTTGCAGTTTTTGACATATATCAAATATACATATATATAGTTTTTTTATACATATATGTTGTGAAATGTTATAAATGTTTGAAATGGCTGTTTTCTAAGTGAATACCTGTTGTAAGTAATTCCTTCCTTTGAAGCGCAGCTGAATTTGCAGCATCATTTCTCCAGTCTTCAGTGTCACATGATCCTTTAGAAAGCTACAAACGGTAGCATATTTTTATGAATTCATGATGATGTTTTTAGGATTTCTTATGAAAGAAAGTGCAACAGAACTGAATTTATTTGAAAGTACTTGTAAGACTATAAATTTACTATTTACTGTCTGCTTTAATACATTTAATGTTCCCTTTAATTAATTTAATTAATTTATAACAAAATTGATAGCGTGGTAAGCAAATGTCTTTTTAAGACTTCTATAAAAGAAAATCTAAAATTTGGTCGATGGACAATTTCAAATTCAGTCCTAATTTTTAACTGTGTGATTTATTTAAATAAACCGGCATTATAATTATTAATTTGAATTTTGTAATATGTATTCTTGTATCCACTGACATTTATCTGCGGATAAAAGTCCTTTTGATTTTTGATTCTATTCCCAGGATATTCTGTATAAGTGTGTGGATTGATGCCTGTCACTGCTGTTTTGTCTGGGGATTTCTTTTTTTCTTTTTTTTGTGCTCTTCCTCAATATCCTGTGAAGATTGAGCTACTTAGACAGTCCACAAAAGCATCAGATGAAAGATGGAATAAAATGTTCATTTTCATAGTGTTAAAAGACAAGCGAGAAATATATTCATTCTCTGCCACTCTTTTTCATACAAGAATTTGAACATTACCAGCACCCTGCAAAAATGTTCAAACCCGTTCATTTAGAGAGGTTACAGAGCATTTAATGCTTCATTTGTGTTGTATCACTTTAGTTTAGAGACCATTTCTCGCTACTTAACTGCTTTATTAGATATTACCAGCATATTACATTAGTATTTATAAAGCACATAGTAATGCCTTATTCTGCATGATCCCATTTTTCATCCCCTACCACCTAAACTCAACATTACTACTGTATTTCTTGATTAAAAGTTAACAATATAAGTTAATATAAAGCATTACCTTTTGGACTACATGTTGTTTTTAGGATCTTTTTCATGTCACTCCCAAGAGAAAATCAAAAAATGTATGAAACCAGATGGAGATTTTTGCTTCAGTCTTTTGCTCTTCAGGCAGATCTTTATGTATTCACTGATACGGTATCTTACTATATTTCAGCAAGCATCTCAGTTGTGTCTTTTTTGAACAGCTGGAAGATGAAAAACCTCACTGAGGAGACCTGAGCTCGGATCTATAACATCCTCCTCACTGGCTGTGTTTTTACTGCTCTCCATCGTTCACCAGCAGGTAAATGCTCCAGGTTTGATCAAGGGCAGATATCTCCTGGAAATGTTCTTAAGGATGGCCTTGGAGATGAATTAAACTCGCCAGGTTTGCTCTGTTCATTTTTGTTTTTATGAGAGCGAGCAGCCATTACTGCTGGCTATTGTCTGACATCTGCATAAATGTAGCGCATATTTATGATGTGTCAGCTGTGTTTGTCAGGCCGGACCTCACGGTGCGCTAAATCCAGACCCTAAAGCTGCCAGCGCTGAGGGGCGACTTCAGGATTGACAGGTCTGTGAGTGACAGAACGAATATTTCTTCAGGAATATCAGCTCGATGGATTACTCAAAAACAAGCCAGGGTTTTTACTGCCTCTGCGTTTCCACTGCTGCTGTGATTGTAAAGAACCAGAGGATGTATATTTAAGAGGAAAAAACTGGATGTATTTTATGGTAGATTTCCTCTGGTCAAACTTTATTAAATGTTGCTTTATCATTTTTACAGAGACAAGAACATGAACAGTGTTTTACAGACCAATTAATGCTGCAAAATTTCCTCCACTGTGTTGTTGATACATTGGTTTGTGTGTTCTTCCATCTAAAATGATGTCTTAGATTTCCTAGATGGTGATGACATTGCAAGCAACAAGAAGATGCCCATAAGAAAAGTAGAGTTATATCTATTTTACCTCCAAAAAGAAAAGTTTTTTTTACATTCGGAGAAAGAAAAACAAAATGCAAGACGTTATCATGCAATTAATTATCTATATATAGATTAATTAATATATATTTGTTAAAAAACAAAAACATTTTGGTCTATTACTACTCTATATTTGACATGGACACATTCATTTACTCAAAATTAATATTTAAAAATTAGGCTTTCATATAAATATTCAGCAGCACAATTATTTTCAGCAGTTATGATAATTAGAAATGTTTCTTAAATGCATTAGGAATAATAATAATCTACACGTTCTGAAAGAGATTATTAAAAAACACATTTGTGCATTTCATATCATTTTGCATATTTCTTTATTCTCTGTTCAAAGGTTTGTTATGAAATATGTGTATGTTTTAAATTTCATATATATTGTATACAAACAATTAATCTGTGATTGAATATGCAAAAATAAAATTTATAGCGGAAAAAGCTGGAAGTGAAAAAAACCCTTGTTTTTGTTTTTACAGATTTAGCTTCTTTTAACTTTTTTACTTAAGTGTGTAAACTTATATAAAAGCTGCTGCCTGTAGTTTTATATTTGTATCTGATCCGATCCAATGAGATTTAGGCTCTTTCTGAGGCCACTAGACGATCAAATGCAACACAATAAGCGTCCCGGGCTCTCAGTGATGCTGAGTGATTTGTATGAGAGCTGCATGTGGTCATATTTCAGAGCTGAGATCACACACTGACTCACGACCTCAGCTTTCATTCAGACTCAGGAGCAGAAGTGCTGAGACTCACACACAGTTCCCAGAAGCTCTGAATCATTTCCACAGCGATGATGATGGAGGTCAAATCAACACAGGTGTTCCCAGCCGTTCTGTTCAACATTAGATAATGTCTTGATGTTTGATCGCTAATAATAGGGCACTCCATAATTTATCCCCGCATGACTAAAGAACAGATTTTACTGCATAACTTCATAAACAGTAGGCATAACAATGAAGTCAATAATTCCATATAAGAACAATATCAGATGTGGAAGAGACTGGGATGCATACATATCTTGCCTATTTTCTAAATAAACTTTTTAGCTTTTGACACCAGTTGATGTGGCACATTTAAAATAAATAATTAAATAAATAAGAAGCAGTCGAACATTGGCCATCTGCACAGTGTAATTGATCCTTCGCTAAGCCCCGCCCTCCTTAGTTACCGTTGCTACGCCTGTCAAGCTGCATGTATGCACCGGTGTCAGACATTCCCAATGAGATAATTAGTCATTTCTGGCGAACAGGAGAGATATCTGAAAGAGCAGGACAAAGGGGACTTCAGTATGAATTCTAGGGACATTCTATATCCACAACATAATATGCATCCGATTAGAAAATTATTAAATCAAAATTTAAGATAAAGCTAAAGCCTAGGTCACAGCGCAAGTAGCAGCTGCCTCATACGCTGACCATTCAAACCGAAAACACAAAATCGTCCACAGTATGGGTAAATCAGTCAAGGGCTTACCTTGACTGAGTTGAAAGCTCCTCCTGAGAAGAGCATGGGATGACCGCATGCCTCATCCTCTGCTTTGGTCTGGCATGAACAGGAGCCAACGGTAGGACCAAGACAGCCATAGCTGAAACGCCATCAAGACTCGAAGGCCTAAAGATCTTGGAAAATTACATCCAGCGGCGAAGACGAGCCACTGAAGTAGTCCGCTTGCTCTGCTTATCCCTCACGGTGTGTCCCTCTGTTACAGTTTGCAGAAGCGTGGAAGATGCTGAGGCTTGCATTCGAGGGGATAGAGTATCAATTCACAGTCCTACCATTTGGTTTAAGTCTGGCCCCCATGTACATTTTCCGAAATGCATGGATGTGGCTCTTTCCCCTCTAAAGCAAAGTGAAATGCGCATCCTAAACTATTGCAGCGTTTGGCTAATCTTAGCCTAATCAGACGCTTGTGTTCACAGGTCCTCCGTTTGAGCCCATACAGTCAGCGAGCTTGCGCGCTCTCTCTCTTAAAACAGCGCTCTTGCTCGTGCTAGCCTCTGTTAAGTGAGGTGGTGACCTGCAGGCACTATCAAGCGATGACTCGTGCATTGAGTTTGGGTCAGGTGATGCTAACTCAAAGTAAACTCACTTTAAAGCCCAGGAAGGGTTACATGGCTTATGTGCTTTCAACCCCGTTTAAGTCGCAGGTCATAACACTATCCGCTTTCCGCTCCAAAACTTTGGCCGAGCAGGGGCGCTTGATACACTCTTATGCCCTGTACACACGGTGCACACTTATATCGAGCGCTCTAGAGAGTTCAGACTCTTGGAGCAAATATTTGTTTGCTTTGGAGGCCAAACAAAAGGCCTGCCTGTGTCCAAACAAAGACTGTCACACTGGATTGTTGACATCGTTGGATCAATTGCTTTGGCTTATGGCTCTAAGGGCGTTGAATGTCCTGAGTTCGTGCCCACTCAACCTGTGGACTTATGTCATCATGGGCCTGGGCAAATGGCATATCAATCCAGGATATTGCATGGCGGAAGGTTGGTCATCTTTTCAATCATTATAATATAATTCATCACCATTTGCGACACGATCACTTTAATAATTACTTATTAGGCACCAGTACGGGCAATGTGTCTTACCTTGACCAACTCAACTAGAGGATGGCGTTCTCTGCCGAACTTTTCGCCCTTGTTCGCCGGGACCCGCCATTCGAGGACTTCGTCCGTGAATACTTTCATCTGGCTGAGCGGTCGGGTCTCGGCGATTCTGTGCTCGCGGCGGCTTTCTTCAGCATGGCACAAGGACTGACTAGAGTGGAGCTGCCGGATGTCAGAGACCTGATGTGGCAGTCGGCAGTCTTCCTGTGTCTGATGACGGTGCGCTCCAAGGGCTGGATGTTGCCACATCTGCCAGAGCAGCCCGCTGAAAAGACGCATGAACGCCAACATCCTCGCAGGCTCCTGCACTACTCCGTTATTCTCTGTGGAGCAGAGGGCGGAACTTGAGTCTCCTGCCCTGCAAGAGCACCCTCCTGTGCCTGTCATGCTGCCAGCGCCACTGCCGCTGCCAGAGCCGGCCCAGCTGAAACTAGCAAATAGGCAACAGATCCTAATTAGCTACTTCACAAACACGCACTTTACTAGCAATGTTTCCAGGCCAAGAACGGTTTGTAATTATGCCGCGTCTTTCCAGGCTCAGGTGGAAACACAAACGGAACCGTATCTAACAATTCTAAGAACTCTTCGGCCCGATAGTCCTGTGAAATAGACACAAGACATTAGCTGACCACTTTGCAATGATTACATTCTCCCGCTGATATTTTTAGCGCGTCAGGTTAAAAAGTTGTGGATTTAGATATGAATAGGGCCTCCCACACTGCTTGATCCACGCCTGGCATTTCTCGCCTTACTATTTAAGGTTTCGTGAAGGAAAAAAAAATCCAGCACTTGGTACAGTCAGAAACCCTTGTGTTTGCCAGAGGAAAGGTTAAATGTGTCGAGCGGTGGCGGGACAGGCGTGGTCTTAAGGTTTAATTAACAGTTAATCAATGTACATTAAAAAGCAATTAAACACTTATCCTGTAGGCTACTCGCTTGATGTGATTTTTCAAATGTTATTAGCCTTATTAATATGCAAATAAGTAAGTTAACTGTATGTGAAATCTTAAAATTCACTGTTCTGGATTACAAGATGCCAACACACTGAACAAGCAAACATTTCAAAGACATTTCTTGTGTATTTCCCCTCAAATGTTCAACAATGACTGGAGTAGCCTTTTTATCCCCTGGCTGTGAGGGACCTTTCGATATTAAATTCATACAGTGTGTTTATGAGTAATGCTGAATCATGCAGGATGAATCAGGTCGTCTGGCTCCAGCTCACTGCAGCTTATTGTGTGATTTGTATTATCATAGTGTGCACTAGATATTATAACCCCGCGATATATGAGCCCAGAAGCAGGTCTCTTTGTGTCTGCTCTCACGCTTTGAACTTTGTTGATGACACATCACATGTGGCATGGGTCCACACTCCTGCTCTGTTTGGGACGAAATACAAGAACATATACTGCCTTGGTGTTTTATGTGTGCTTTTTATATTGCATTTGCGTAATGTAGTTCATTTTTAAAAGCACTTTTTTGACAGTATTTTTGTGCCTTTTTGTGTCTTTGAGAGGAGATGAAAAAGTTCTCTATAACAGATGCACATTTGAGAAATAACTAGAGAATTCATAACTAATGAATTTTTAGGCATGTTTAATCTAGATGCATCTATCCATGAAATCATCTATTACTGTAAAACTTAATTACTCTTGAAGCATTTGAACAACTCACATCTAAAGGCCTGTATGTGAATTTATCATAATACAAATCCATAACTCTAGTGCTCCCTCTGCTGGGAAAAATGCATTATACAGAGACAGCAAAACAAAACCTATTTATTTGATCTCCACTTTCAAGTCCTATAGAACAGAAACTGATGAGATATCAGCTTCAAATGGTCATGTAACATATTTAAAAGCCATAATGTTAAACATTTCCCAACTTTATTTTCACTAGAAAAGTAATATGAACTAACTGGTATTTTTAAACAATAGGGCTACCAACTTGTTTGTTGAGCTACTGTATAAAAGCCTTGACTATTACAAATAATAATTTTCAGTAAATCAAATAAAATATTAAGCGTGACACACACACACACACACACACACACGCACACACACACAAAAATACACATCAAAACTGCTAAAATTGCTAATTAAAAGCTAATTAATATATATGTAGTATACAATACTATTATATTGAGATATTTTAGTATTGTATATATATATTATATTTGAACTAACCTGATGTACAGTAGAATAGCACAACTTCAGACCAATTTTCTTAGAAAAAATGTATTAACCATGGATGATTATTTAATGCTGGGCCGCTGTGTTAGACTCAGGAAAGGCAAAAAGTTCAGGAGAAAAGGCACTTACAGCAAACACGATCTTATGTTAACAAGCAGACACTATTGAAAAATTGCTTTCAGCACTGAAGAGGAAATATGATCCTAACACGTCTAATAAATGCAAATAAATACATCGAAAGAGCACTCACCTCTACTAATAACATGATTGTTACCTGATGTTATTAGTCATCTAACAAACTACAGTTAGAAAAATAGCATAAATATATAAACCAGCCTTACACACATACAAGACAGCAAGTCCACAGAGTTCACATACATCTCTATACATTATAAAACTTTTTATGAAAAATAACACTTTATAAAACACACGCAGTAAACTAGATCTGCAAACAGATTAAGTGCTTCGAATCTCCTTCAGTTTTATGACACATCCGAGCATTTTAAGCAAACACCGTGTCTACAAAATACTCTTTTAGCTTGAAAAATATCTGAGCTGAGATCACTGGGTCTTCGTGGCTGATCAGCTTGATTGTGTTTGATTAGATAGTAGCCCATCAGTTTGCTAAAAATGGCTTTAAAGCAATGTTTCTCCCATAAAATTAAATGATCATGCTCTAATCCCAGACTTTCTTTTTGTTTAACACAAAGTTAGATATTATGACAAAATCTCATGCAGCTCTTTTTCTAAATGAGCCCTGCCATGCAGAGAAATACAATAAGATATCATGGATTTAAAGGGGTCATATGACGATGCTAGTCGATATTTTGTGTATTTGCTGTAATGCAATGCAATGCAAAAACTCTTTTGTTTCCACATACCGTGTATTATTTTTAAAAAGCTCATCATTCTGAGAAGTTTTAATTCTGAAGTTTTTGTCTCGAGTTGACTCTGAATCATTATAACGAGTCATCTTTAAAATACATCCCAAGCCATTTCATGTTAGTCGCCATGAAGCATTAGAATATTGGTCTTTTCGGGTTGTTCTGATTAAGGAATTTAGGAGTTGTTAAAGGGATAGTTCACCCAAAAATGAAAATTTGATGTTTATTAACTTACCCCCATGGCATCCAAGATGTAGGT
>JAUCMT010000059.1:13572825-13590443 GCA_032357475.1 Enteromius thamalakanensis
CACAGTGGAAAACCAAACAGAGCCGAGTCGAGTCGAGCCGAGGCGAGCTGGTACTGTGTAGTGGAAAAGCGCCATTACTGTACCTTGCGGAAGAACAGGCAGAGGGAGCCGGTCTTCTGTGCTCGTTTGGTGGGTGTTCCCTGCTGAGGGCTCTTTCTGTCCTGTTTGGCACGGCTGGGGATGTTCTGGACTGTGCCTGTGGGCGTTGCTGTCAGCTGCTGGGCGGTCAGGGTGCCAGTCAGAGCCTGGGCACTGAGCGTTGGCAGAGCTGCCCCACTCTGACCCGTCACGCTCACCTGCACCGGGATGAATGTGATGCCACCGCTCTCATTTGCTATTCCTGCAAACAGTGTAAACAAAGATGTAAAAATTGACATTATTAATTAATTTCATTTTATTTATTCTGCCAATAAGATTGCTTTGTCAACATTTTAATGGTAATATTTTAATCGTTCTGCACCTTGAACAGGTATGGTGACCGTCTGACCATTGTTTGCAGTGACAGTAGCCGTTGCCATGGTGACCACAGTCTGTCCAGCTGGGATGGGGCTGACCAGAGATGGCTGGGCCACTTTGACAGGCTGAGCAGACTCAGAGGTTGAATCTCCGTCCACGAAGAGGCGGCGACAGGCCGTGCCAGTAGGGGGCGAGCTGTAGCGGTCATGGAGAGATGTAGGCGATGGAGAAACTCCTGCAGGAGGAAAATAAATGTTTCTGTTTATTTCATAAAATGTATAGAAATCAACTTGCATTTAGTCATGCCAAGTTACCTTTTCCTGCTCCTTTGATATTACTGCTGAACTCATTCTTGTTGGGAGTGTGTGGGCCGTTTCCTGAACTGTCCTCCAGGTGTTGAGGAGGCATTACCTGTAATTCATTTCACACTTAAGAATATATATTTGAGTTTTATTACTTATGCACAGTTTTAAAGTTGTACTTCTTTTTCCAGAGGGATAGCAAACATCACTGATCATGTGGTTATAAGCAGCAGATACATTGCTCTGACCTCCTTGCAGGCAGGAACGCAGTTCTTGGCTTCTCGGATGCTGTCCCACAGCGGGGAGTTTCCTTTCCACGCCAAAGACTCCAATACCTGCTCCTCAACATGGTTCAGATGTTTGACTACCTCCCGGAAAAGACCCTCCTCGGCCCGTACCAACACCTCAATCACCTGTGAGTGAGATTAAGAGCTTTGACTTCTGATGAAATGAATGCATAGTATGTTATCGTTATTACCATATATATCTCTATAGTCATTTACCTTGTAAAAGTGATAAGCAGGGAGGTCAAAGATTCGCAAGACTCTGGGAAACTCTCCTGGTGGTCGATATGAGAATATGACAATCTCCAGGCAACAGACGATCAGTGACCGGTGAAATATATCTTGCTCTAGAATGCCCTGATACACACAAAATAACATACAGGAGACAGAATTACCTAAAGTGTGCTGCTAATGTTCAGTGGATCTGGACGCCTCGTGGCTTTGTTAAGACATTTGTGGTTTGTGTGAAGATAAAACCTACAGAGAGGTCCGTGTCTCCGAGTCTTTTCTTCTCCTGGTTGATGATCACCTCCAGTGATTTATAATAAAGTGCCTCAGCCAAGCAAAAATATTTCACTGCAATGTCTGCGCAAAAAAGGATGCCACGCTTTTTTAAGCAATTAACAAATAATCATTGCTTGCATTGTGGTTTAATATGTTTAATATGACGTAAGGAAATCTGAACATGCACACCTCTCGCCAGAGTCTTGTTATCGTCTCCTGTTCCTTCATAATTCTGAAGAAAAATCTCTGACATGTCCTTCAGTCTGGCTGCTATAGACTCACTGGGGTCTCTTATACATGATCTGTTACACAAACAGAAAATACCAATGATTTCACTGCGACTTTCACAATCACTGGAATCCCCATTCACTGCACACTTTACTATCACATGTTACTCAGGTTTCTGTAATCACTATATACGAGGGATGTAACAGTATTGTAAATACCGTCGTACCGCAATATCAAATTTTTTTGCTAATACCGTGGGCGCATGACTCGATAAAACGATAGGCGTGCCCATTATTCCTTGCGGTCTATTGTCGCTACAGATCAGTTTTGCCAACTTAGCGACTTTGTCTCTATATTTAGTGACTATTCAGACCCCCTTGGCGATATTTTCCCCTAAAAGCGACTAGTGACAAATCTAGAGACTTCTTGGACAAACCTCTGAGCGTGAGCTCTTGTTTTCTCGGCGCTCGCACTCCTCTCTCTGCGTCTGTTCTGTTCAGCGAGCGACTGAGAGGAGCAGGGCTTTCAGTTAAAATAGGTATTATGTTGCTTCAAACTCTATGTTACATGCAAATAGAGCCGAAATCACAGCATAACCGCTGTCTATATCTTATGTGTACTTGGTTTCATTATTATGAATTATAAATAGAATTATAAACGATTATTAATATGGATTTTAATCTAGATCACATCTTGTAAGGTAGAGCTAGTTCAGTAGATTTTATAATGGCGTGCATTTCAGTCACTGTTTCATATTCATTCTGTTTTTCTGGAACAGAAATCATTAAAATATCAGTGAAAACAGTTTTATTGAGAATTAGGGTGCATTGAATAACATTATGTGACACAGAGAAGCACGATAACATGACGCACTGACGGAACGAATATGCAAATTGATACATGATGTCATCTAGCAATCTAAAGCGGGGTTTAAATCAGATGTGAAAGGTTTAATAATTTTTGGTTATTAAAATTGAAGTTCCTGTTAAAAGTTTACAGATAGATGGCTAGTGTGTGTGTCATCGATATGTTCAGTGTTCATTTTTTGTAAATGATTCAATAAATACCGTACCGGGCTATTCATACCGAGGTATTACCGTACCGTGAAATTTTGATACCGTTACATCCCTAGTATATACTCAAATCACTTAGTCACAGTGGAACAACTTATACTATAATAATAACGTACTGACAAATTTTACTTGAAAAAGTGGTAACACATTCACTGTGATCATGATTCAGTTCACATTTGACCAGCATCATAGGTGGAATACTGGAATACACAGGTGACGGATCACTGGGAACTCATATACATACAGTAGAAATAACTAGAATTACTTCAATTCATTGGACTAACATATTAATGGAATCCCAGCTTTATTGAACTCTCTGAAACCCTCTAGAATCACAAAGTTCCTGTGAACCGACAGTAAATATGCAGCAGATCATGAGTAACACAGAAGCGTGGACTCACTTGAATACGTCTCTGAGTCTCATGCTCGGTCTGTATTTGAATCCTGTCAGCAGAGTGTGCAGACGCCCCACACTCTGCATCGCCGTGGAAACAGGGCTACCCACGCTGCTCTCCGGCACGTACCTCCTTCCTGTCAAAGGTGTGGACACTTTCAGAGCAGATGCCTGTGAAGCAAACACACAGGATTTTGGAGAATATTACATTGTTGTTTATTATTGGGAATGATTTGATGTGCATTTATGTTGGCTGGACACACATACTGTCACTGAGTTCTGGAAGGGGTCGGTCAGTCGTTCCTGGTTCTCTATCCCTTCACACAAACAAGGTCCAGGGGTGCCAATGTCTTCTCTGGCCGCTTCTCCCAGAAATATTCTCTCATCCAGAGAACCAGATGACAACACGTGCTCCTCATAAACACGGTTCAGAGAAGAACTGAAGAAACAAAGAGAGTGAGAGGATTGTTTCAGCAGCTTTAAGCAGAGTAAGTGTGACACTCACAGACTGTCAGCAAAGTTCACTGGCTCCAAAAACCCTGTCAGTGTGTCTTCTTTCCCCTTCAACACCTGTGAGAAAGAAAAGATGCAATATAACAAATTTTACAAATACTGCATGTACCAAACAATCTTAATCCAAGAATAGAAACAACGCTGTGTGATATCATCAACTGGGAATAGTTGGCACAGGTTAAACTTATTTATTTATTTTTTAATCAGAAATGCAGTAAAAACATCAAAAGCAGAGTGAAACAGCAATTTTATGAAATATTATTTCCATTTTTTTTTTTTTATTATTTTACAATCCTTCAGAATTAATAATGGTTATGGTGGATTTTTTTTAATGGGAACTATGTTTTCTTTTGGGATTTCTTGATCAATATAAAGTTCAAAACAAGAGCATATATTTGAAAAGTAACATTTGTAAAAATTGCAGTGTATCACATATTAGAATAATTTCTTTAAGACTGAAGGCTGGAATAAATTCCATTTTAAAATAAAGAACAATAGAACTAAATATTTCAGTAGTTCAGTATGTTACACTGCTTTGATATTGTGTTGCTTCGTTGTAACTTGATTCAATGCATCCTAAAAGCAGTCTACATCATATGTCTGGTGTATTTCAGTACCTTGCGCTCAAAGAGTTTCTTAATGAAGGGTTTCCAGAAATGCTCCTTTGCTCCTTTGGCCTCCAGCACGAGTCCATCATGAAGCTCACACAGCTTCTCTATGAAACATAACGAACCCGGGCCAGGCTTATAATCTTTACTGTTGAAGTCCTCAGGCAGCCCTGCACACAAAACAGCGTTTGATTGAGCTGCTGAGATCTCCTACTCTCTGTACACAAATGCTTCAGTGCTGTGTGATGACCTTTGAAAGCCGGGTTGAGCAGATCTTTCCGGCTCGAGCACAGGAGAGCGTTGCAGTAAACCAGATCCAGAGCGCACAGGAGCAGATGATACGAGTTCACCAGATCATCACTGATCATTGGGAAGTTTCCTATGGATCATAACATATGTGGGGTTCAGTGGTGCTTCTACACAGAATTCTTACAGCATTCGACTGGAAACGCCTTTTTGGTTCTGGTTGCGACCCACTTCGGTGTGAACATGTTTCCTCCACTGAAACAACAGTGTTTCTGTCAAACATAATAGTGCTGGTCACGCAACATATATCAAGCAGACAGGTGGCCAACTCTACTGCAACAACAGGAAAAGTCTGCAAAAAAAAACAACGTGCTGTTGGGCCACAATGCCTGGATTGATCATTTCCTGTTTAATTCATTTCGAGAGTTACAGTAGCAGTCTGCATCGAGCCTGTGAAGCTGTATATATATTTGGGCTGTCAAACTATTCATGATTAATTATTATTAACTATTCATTCAAACATCATGATTAATCGCATGCAATATATATATATATATATATATATATATCTTTTTTTTTTTTTTCTTCTTTTGTATAATGTATATTTACATGCATATATATATATATGGTCATAAAATTCATATTATTTATCAATATATTGAATTTGATATTAAACAGATTTTATTTATTATATATATATATATATATATTATTTATATATAAATAATAAATATACACAAAATGGATTCTATTATAGTAAAAATCAAATGTTTTGATTGCTTCCCAGGTAACAAACATTGAAACATTTTTTCCAAGTGTTTTTCTCAGACAATTGACGTACACGACATCTTCAGGACGTCACAAAATTATTCTATGCATTCTATTTTAAAGGGTTCTATGCACAAATTTAAAAACGTTCATCAATTAAAAATAATGGTGAATTAGCATGCATACTAAAGCATATCGGCTATTTATTAGTATTTATATAGCGCATATTAATTATTCTGCATGATCATATTTTTAGATCCCTTCCCAGACCTAAACGCAACAACTACCTTAATAACTATTAATAAGCAGCAAATTAGGAGCCTTATGAGATGTTTTCTCTCAATGTTATGAGAGTATAGTTTAAATATGAATTGGGTAATAAGATCATTCCACATATATTACATGCTTTGTCTTAAAAAAGTTGCTTAGTGGTATCATCACAAGATATAAATGATATTTTTAATGATTTGATATTTATAATGATTTTTGATCATTATAAAAGTTAAATGATGTGTATTTTGAAAATCACTATACAGACACATTTTACTTGACTTGCAGTTACAGTGTAATCAAAAAGGCTATATTAAAATTTACAGTCTTTCCCTTCTGAGAAAATTTGACAAAATTCACGACAATAAATAAATGAATAAATGAATAAGTATGCCCTGTTACAGAAATGTAAGACATGTCATAATAATGGCATCACTGGTATGCAAAATGATTCACTGACTCACTGAAAGAGCCTAAATGATTAAATATGGTTATATGACCACCTACTTTTCCAAAAGATACAACCAGTGCACACTGCACCCCACAATGCAATGCATTCAGTTCAATACCTTCCATTGTGATGAATGAAGTAAAAATCAACAGTGAATTAATACATCACCGTACTCTCCTTACTGCTCTGACTGAACTGTTGAAGGCCAAGACAAAAAACCTCACCTGTACCTGCAGGAAAACATGCCTCATGCACCTCTCAGATCTTCACATGTCAGATGTACAGTGCACAATTACACACAACGTCAGGCTCAGCTGAATTAAGTTTGCACGTGCTACTTACATGAATTTTCCCATTTAATTACCCAGATAACGTGACTTTTCCTCTGATCAGCAGCAGACTCTTTTCCCTGCTTTGAGTTTATCAGAATGAGGGCTATTGCTCCAGGACGGGATATAGAGTCTCAGTGGCCTGCTGAGCTCTACTCAAACACAGACAAGTCCTGACTTGTCATCTGGCCTGGTTGCTATGTTAAGTGACGCACGCGGCATATGAGGAAATAATGCACTCAGCTGGCATCCTCCTGCTCTGCTGCTCTATGCTTCTTTAGGCTTGACTTTAAATATTTGTATTTTTTTTTTAATACACCAATATAAAAATAATTGAGCTTCATCCATTGCTTACTGCATGACATGCAGCATAATACAGCATTATTGATGAGACAATTCAGAGGAACTGTGAATAAATTATTGATTTTTATGCATTAAATTTATAATATAATATTTGGGGTCTAAATTTCTAGTATGCATATGTGGAACTTAAATCAAACTTATTAGTTTAGATTTGTTTTATTTTAACTGATATCAGTTCTTAAATTACAGAGTATGCTATTTCAGTTGAAAACGCTACCAAAACAGACCAGTGCAACCTGCAAAACATAACTTGTCCTTTGACTTTCACCATTTTCTACTTTATTTCCACCTCTAATCTTGGATTTTATTGAAGCATGTCTGGTCTTGCAGCTCAACACAAACAGCTAAATTATCCCCGGTCGTCAAGCCAAATTCACCCGCAGCATTACACCAGTGACTCTGCAGATGAGATGGGCTTGTGTTGATGTGTGTGTGTGTGTGTGTGTGTGCGCGTGAGGAAACACTCTGTCCCCGCTGGCCTCTGACCGAATCAAACATGCCTGCACAAGTCCACATAATGAGCACAGGTCACATGATCAAGCTCTCTGTTGTCTCAGCCAATGACGGCCCGTCCTTCTGTCAGACACTCTGCACAGCTCATGACCATCTTAAGGGACACCAGTGGAGGAACAACCCCGAGAAACACTGCAGCTCTTCCCTCCTCATTACAGCTGGAGCGTTCCTCTTTTTCTGATAATCTCTTCAGCACTTGTTCCTCTCTAATATCTCATTCTGTCCAGCCTTTCTACCCTCAGTCCACTCAGTTATTCAGCAGTGACTCATTACAGCAGAAATGTCTTGCTCTTATGAAATCAATATTTGATGCACTATGCATATTTGATGTAACATTCACAAATCAAACGCCATCTCCAATCAATGACAACTAGATCTGAAAACTGAAAAACAAAGCAAAGCAACAAAGCAAAGCAAAACAAAAAATACAGCCAAAACAAAACTAAAACAAAATAAAGCAAAGCAAAAATAAATAAATAAGGCCACAAAAATAAAAAATAAAGCAAACAAAAAAATTAAATAAAACCAAAACAAAACAAAATATTGCAAGACAAAACAAAAAATAAAGCCAAAACAAAATAAAGCAAAGCAAATAATAATAATAATAATAATAAAGCCAAAACAAAATAAAGCAAAGCAAATAATAATAATAATAATAATAATAATAAAGCCAAAACAAACAAAAAATAAAAAATAAAAATAAATAAATAAATCCAAAACAAAAAATAAGACAAAGCAAAAAAATTAAAATAAAAAAAGGCAAGGTAAAACACAAAAATAAAACAAAAACAAAACAAAAAGCAAAGCAAATAAATAAATAACTAAATAAGGCCAAAACTAAACAAGCACCTGCTTGAATGCTTTATAACAATAGCTCAATAACATGTTGTGTCAGTGTGTGGTGGTTAATTACATATAGAATTCTTAAAGGTACAGTGGCAGTAATATAGCCTATAATAAAGTTAGAAAATAACAACATAATGATAATAATAACAACAGTAATAATAATGTTAAATGATTAATGTGCACATTAATCGATCCAAGCTCATAATGTAATTTCAGACAGAAGGGGGTGGATATTCCTTCTGTAATACGAGTGAGCGTGTAAACACTCGATCAGTTTAAAAACCGAAACTGAAAGTGCTGCGCATGTGAAATGACGCAGAAGAAGCATAATGACGTATGCCGCTTTACCATCAGAGCAATAAATTACATTGCAAATGCAAAGCAGTTTTTTTAAATAGTAATACAATTAGCATTTTTTTTCAGATTTTACTGTATTTTTTGATCAAATAAATGCAGCCTTGGAATTATCCCAGACATTTGCGCATCACATCAAGAACGTGTGAGAAGCTTGCATTGAGCTTCCATATTGCAGTTCTGAGTTATATAAAGACGTAATTGTTTTTACTAGCCTGAAACCTGTAAACCTGTAAATTAAAGAGCTCTTCACCTTTAGCGTGTATGAACAGGATCCAGCAGAAATTGAAGACTTCGGTGACGGTGCAGGGATGTCGTCTAAGGACACAGGAAAGATCTGAGTTAGAGCCGTGTGTTTCTCTTATCCAAGAGCTTTTATGTAATACAAATCAGATCCATATACATAAAAAACTGACTGATTGCACACTGCTGAGATAATCTGTGAACTCCAGCGACCTGTCCTGAGATTATGTGTCATGTGCTGAAGTACCTCTGTTTTCTGCCTCTGTGCGTTCTGGGTAATTCATCTGTGGGTGCCTTGAAGATGTCTTTGAACAAGGGAACGTATTTCTTAAAGATGACGGAGGTGACCGTGAAGTTCCTCTCCAGTTTCTCTGTGCTCTGCTGGAACTCCTTGGGCAGGTTGGCCATGTCCTGCCACTTCTTCATTTTATTGAAAAACTCAATCAGGCTGAAATGAAGAAAGATATTAAATGGATATCTGGACTAAAAAAAATCTTACGAGTCTTTAAAAATGTATGAAAGACTATACCAAGTTTCACCCCTAATACAGTCATACTTCTGAATGTATTTATTTATGAAGTTGATTAAGTTTTAGGCAAATTTTACCATCTGCAATTTGCTCATTATTGTAAAACAATATGTTTAAATCTACAAGCATTGAACCAGATTTGATTGATATTTAATTACGGTAATGTGAATTTGGAGGCTGTGGGATGTCCATGCTTCATTTACTGCAGCAAAATACACAGTAAAAAAAAACAAGTTATTTTTACGGTAAAATACCGGCAGCTAGGGTTGCCGAAATTATAACGTTAAATAACCTTTATTTCTTTTACGGCAAAAACGTGTACACTGTAAAAAGAAATCTGTAATATTTACGGTAAAAAACGGCAGCTGTGACCGCAAAAAATATAAAGTCAAAAATTTAGTTTTGTCAATAGTTTTACGGTTTATTTTTAGATTCACAGTTAAATACTGTAATTTCTAATAAGAAACTGTAATATCTGATATAATGTTAATATAACAAACTTTTAAAATAGTGAAATAGTTTCGTACCTTTGAAATATACTGATAACTACCAAATGCAGGTGGTTATGAAAAAATCACATGATGAACCAAAACTTATCACAAGAAGCTTTTAAACAGTAACACATTTAGAAGGTGCTCAGTGTCATTCACACAAGCACTTAACACCATCATGGTAGGAATTATTCAACTAAACTGGGCAATAAACATTCATCTAACAACATTACATGTAACATACAACCCTAATAAACACACTTGATACAAAAAACTAAGAAGAAAAAACATCAAATTCAAACAAAATTTAAAATGCAATGCAGGGATTTCTGGGAATGTCAGTTCACGGCGTTTCCCAGTAAATTTAACACTAATTTACCATTAACCATTTAACGGGTTTTTTACCGTAGCATTTTAACTGTTTTTTACCGTTAAATTCACAGCCATTTTTACAGTGTATCCTTTATCTTGAAACTCTTCTGATTTGGGGTTGATGCTAGAGCTGTGAACCTTGTTGACATGCAGTACCATATACCTTTGATTTTTGGGCATTGATACTGCATAGGATTTTATTACTAATTATTATGATTATAATATTAAAAATACCTAATATTACCATTTTCCGTTTGCTATAATTTTTTAATTATAGACCGTTCTCAGCAGCTATACGAGCTACAAGACATAACAAGCTAATTGCTAGAAGAAATGCAGCTCTCTATGCATAAGTTGTCTTGGGAACCTCACAACATGTGTGTGAGTGTGTGTTCAGCTGTGTCTTTTATATCTCTGTCTGTATTAAGGTCAGAAGGAGTGTGTCCGTTGACTGACCTCTGCTGTGAAGAGCGCAGGATCCTGGTCAGAGACACGTAGTTGCCCTCCGCTGTGCCTCTTCCTATAGTGGGCACCGATGAGCGGCACGCCACATACAGTGCACACGCCAACCAGTGCAGTTCACTGCCCTGACACACACAGAGCACATAACACAGAGGCTTCAGACACAATTAGCATGAATCATAAAAACAAAACCATAAAATAATAGTCTTACAATATTGCAGAAAGGTTTCTGAGATCTTGGTTGACCATATTGGTATTAAAAATTGCATTTTATTTTTTAAGCACAGCCACCACAAAATCAGACATTAGCTTCATTGAGGTATAACAAGTACTACTTAATACTGTTTTGAAATCAAATCTTTGGATAGCTATGACAGGAGAGACAATAAAAAGTTAATATTTAAAGAAAAATAAATAAATAAATAAATAAATAAATAGAAATAAATCAATAATTGCTATTTAAACGTCTGAAACACAGGTGTCTCGTATTTTAGAGCAGTCAAATAAATCATTGTAATCATGAACAATTTAATGTAACTATGCTTTTTTTCATTAACTGTAACTGATTACCATTTATTTTGGCTTACATTGAAGTACTGAGTAATATTAGTTTACTACATGTAATTACTATATGGTTAGGTTTGTTACTTGCGTGCATAATTCATTATATTATTTAAGTATTATACGTATTTATAACAGTAAGTACATGTAACTTAAAAACTGACAAATTAAAAGTAAAAAAAATGTTGTAATTAGATTTTGTAAATTAACCGGTTACTTCCCAACCAACACTGCTTATTAGTACTACCACGTACCACGGTTTATGTTTACAGTAATAATTCTATAACGTGGTTATTCGACAGAAAATCGTGCTTTTACTGTACGTGCAGCATACAGTAGACTCCCAATGCTGACATGTTTTTCTGCACAAGCACAATACGCAGATGCATCCCCCCCCCCCTGTATTTATTTTTATGTATAGGCCAAAAACCCCCCTTTAAAAATAACAGCTTGCTCTTACTGTATATTATTATAATCGTTTGGCTGTGAAGCTGTTCATTCAGATAAAGCCGCTGATGATGTCACAGGCATTCTGCACTCTTGTCAAATACGTAACATGCGCACACACATAATTGTACGTTCCTTAACATGTTAAAACACACGCTTTATTCACTAAAACGCAAAAATAACATATTAGCATGTCGATTAACATGAATATTAGTCAGTGCATGTATGCGTTTATAAATGCGTGCGCCGGGCCTGTGTGTTATGAGCTCTCGCTTTAAGTTACCTCCAGAGTGTAATTCTTGCTGATATTTTCATAACTCCTCCATGCCCCGTTACTCGAGTCCTCATCCATATTCAAAGCTCGACACAGATCTTCAAATGCATGTCTAGTTTTCACCAACGTATCTTCTTCCTCGCTCATTTCTGCGGCTGTTCTTGCGTAGATGTATAGTTATAATGTTGGTGCGCCACGAGAGGAACGCAGAAAAGCAAACCGCAACGAAATGACCGGCGGTGAAATGAGAACGAAGTTATTTCATGACAGAGCGAGCGACTGTACAGTTCTGCACGGTGTAGCCATTTAAATGTCCTTTGACTGACAGCTCTTCTGCCGTGTTTGAGTTACGCTGAGTGCGTGCCGACGCAGACGCATTGAGAACGTACGAAGCGTTCCTGACGTAAGTATAAAAGCGAATGCGGATCTGCGCGTAGAGCCTGTCACACGGAAGTGGAGGTCCCGCCCACTTTCTGACTTCAATATACAATTTCCCCTTGACTTAACTCATAAATTACTGTTTTGCGAGTCTAAACGTGCCAGCCTGCATCGCAACTAACATTTTAATATAGGTCAAAGAGTAAATTAGACTTTTGCTGTGTTAAGTTTTGTTCCATACTCTTTTCTTTACAATTCCTCATGCGTCTATTCATTGAACGATATGTGTTCTTTCATTCAAACATTTGTTTTATTCAATATGTGATATTTAGTGAAGGAATGGTTACTATATACATGCGTTTCAATGAAAACTCAACATATGTCTTTGAGCGCAGTTCATTCTAGGCACTTGAAGACGTCACGCTGTAAAAACTCAATTTCCCATAATCCAGCCGCGGGAAGTGGAGCCCGTTGAAGCGGAAGTCGATGAGTTGTTTGTTAGCAACTGTCGCTGTGGTGTCTGTGATGCTTTTAAATCGGTGAGATCATATTAAACTATTTATGTTTCGTGAAGGTTGAAATGTATGCTTAATGAACTTTTTCTGTGTTTTATTGGACACTTGAAATTGTATTTGCGAAATGCTGCATTTCCGATACAAATGACTTAAGATGTTAGAAAACAGATCGTAATTCAAGTATCAGTTTCGATGCAAGCAACTAGTAAACATGAATCAGATAGTACTACCTCGCTATTTTGATATATATCATATGTGGTATTATAAATATATTCTTCTTCTTCTTAATCTCATAATACATGTCCGAGGTGAAAATGGTGATGCAGTTGTATTATTTAGTGTGTAAAGTTAGGTTTTAATAAAATAATGTACTATAATTCCTAATTTTTTTCGCATGTATATTTGCTGTTTGATTTCAGTCTGAATGATGTTTGCTCGTGCTGATGAGACCGCTGGAGATTTTCCTGTGAAAGACATCACTGTCAACCCAAACGGAGCAGCCACATTGCCTGGTCAGTATTAAAGTATTGCTATTATATTTCACAAAAATTGGTTTAGTTAATTTTGTTTGAAACCGTTTTCAGAGGCTCTGCTGTCGCAGAATGTCAGAGAGAGGCAGAATGTGTCCAAGTTCAGCAGGGAGGAGCTGGAGGACAAATTTCTACGGCTGCAGGAGGAAAACCTCACGCTTAAGCAACATACATGCAAGCAAGAAGACAAGATCCGCAGGTTTGATCAGTCCACTCAGATTATTTGGTTTATTTGTGTTCTTTTCAAAGATGGATCGGTGTGAAGAGCAGTGCGGTAAGTGCACAGATGTCTGTGGTGTTGCAGGATGGCCACCAAGCTGATTCGTCTGGTGAAGGACCGTAAGCAGAGCGAGGGCGGTCGAGATGTTGAGATGGAGGAGATGATGGAGGAGCTGCAGGAGAAGGTTCAGGAGCTGGAGAAACAGAACGAAGGGCTCAAACGGCGTCTGTTAGCAGCCAAACAGCAGCTGCAGGTTCAGAACCGCCGGCACACTCCCTACAGCCACATCCAGCCCCGCATCAACTCCGGCCTCCGCAGACTCAGAGACCACATGCCCACAACACCATCACGACCTCACACTCCCAGAGCAGGTACATTTATTCTGTTCTGTTCTATTCCATTCAATTCTATTCTATTCTGCAATTGATATTGTATTGTGTCGTTATATTCTTTTCTCTGTTCTATATATATGAATTTATGTATTCTGTTTTGTTTTCTGTTCTAGTGTAGTCTAGTATCTAAATTCTCTTCTATTTTAGAGACTCTATCTCATCTGTAATCTGTTTTGTTCTATTCTGCAAATATTCTGTTCTATTGCAATTCTACACCATTACCTTCTGCAATTTATATCAGCCTATATTATGTTCTATTTTATTCTTTTCTTTTCCGTTCTGTTCTATTTCGTACTTAAATTATATTGTATTATGTTGTTATATTCTCTTCTCTGTTCTATATATATGAATTTATGTATTCTGTTTTGTTTTCTGTTCTAGTATAGTCTAGTATCTAATTTCTGTTCTGTTTTATTTGTGTGTTTTATTTTTATTTTACTGTATTCTCATCAGTAATCTGTCTGCTTTGTTGTTCTCTATTCTGCAAATACGCTGTTCTATTGCAACTCTACCTTCTGCAATTTCTATTCTATTCTATACTATGGTTTGTAAGATGTTCTATTCTGTTCTGCAAGTCTACTATTCCTCGCTATATTCTAATATATCATTTGTGGTAAATCATATTCTGTTGTTTGTCTGTTTTGTATCATATTCTTTTCACTGTTAAATTTGACTTTATTCTAATAAATTCTTTTGTATTTTATTTTTACTCTATTCTCATCTGTAATTGTTTTGTTCTGTTTTTTCAGTTTTGCAAATATTCTGTTCTATTGCAGTTTTACACTATTTTACACTATTACTTCCTGCCATTTAGAGTATATAAGTTCTATTCTGTTCTGTAATATATATTTTGTGTATTTTATGCTCGCTTTTATATTCTATTTTGTTCTTTTTGTATTCGTTCTAGTTGTCTTTTCTATTCTATTACGGCAATGCATTCTATTGAATTCTCATTTATCTAAATTCTGTCTTCTACTTTAATTCTTTTATAATTTTACTCTGTATTCAGCAATTCCATTCAATTCAATTCTATTCTATTCTAAATGTGTCCTATTCCACATTTTGTTCTATTACTGTGTTGTTACATTCTATTCCATTCTATACTATAATTTGTAACATATGTTTTATTCTGTTCTGCAAGTCTACTATTCCTCGCTATATTCTAATATATCATTTGTAGTAAATCATATTCTGTCGTTTGTTTGCATTATTCTATTCTATTTTGTAATTTATTTCGTATTATGTTCTGTTATATTCCTTTCACTGTTAAATATTACTCTATTCTAGTAAATTCAGTTCTATTTTATTTTTACTCTATTCTCATCTATAATCTGTTTTTTCAGATTGGCAAATATTATGATTATTACATATTACAATTTAGATTATATAAGGTCTGCTATGTTCTATCCTTGTCTGTTCTGTAATTTATATAGTATTAATGTTATGTTCACTTCTATACTCTATTTTGTTCTATATGTATTCTTTTTAGTTGTCTGCTCTATTCTATTGCTACAATGGTCTACAATGTATTGCCTTGTATTGAATTCACATGTATCTTAATTCTTCTGTTTTAATTCTTTATTCTCTTCATATTTTCTTTACTCTGTCTTCTGCAATTCACATTCTATTCTTTTCTATTCTATTCTATAATATAAACGAGACAATGTCTTGTGGTATCAAATAATTCTAGTCAAATTTAGTAATCGCTTTGTTGGTGTTGGAGAGTGTTTTTATAACTTCTGGGGAGGTGCTGGAAAAAATGACGAAGACTTGCATTTAAATATGTTTGTGTTTTCTTTTCTTTGTTTTAATGCAAAGGTATCAGGCATGTTGAAGGAGACATGAGTGCAAAACCACCCCAGGGTTTGTTGCCCCGCTACGGACACAGTCTGCTGGACGAGGCCCGTGCTGAAATCCGCAACCTGTGAGTGCTACAGACACGCAACACTCTTGGAGTGGATAACAGTACATACGTCACACATTTGGCCTGTTTTATCTGATGACAGAGAGAATGCGATTGAGAGCCAGCAAGCTCAGATGGAGGAAATGGAGAGATCAGCAGAGATCCTGAGAGATCAACTGAAGAGGAAAGAGAGAGAGTTTGAGGAATCGCTCCTCCAGATGAGAGAGCGTCAGTCCAGCGGACAGAGGTGCTGCTCGCTCCTTTAAACACCAAGTTATTAAACTCAGATTAAACTGCTGTAATGGAATATTGATTTGACTGCAGCACAGCTGAGATGAGGTATGTGTTTTACAGGTTAACTATAAAGGATAACGTGGAGATGATTAAACTACAGAAGCTGCTGTCTGAGAAAGCAAACACACTCACAGTGCTGGAGGGCAGATTTCTACAGCAACAGGAGGTACGACTGACCGACAGAGAGATTACAGTAGAGCCAATTATAGTTGATGTGTTATTATAACTGAAGTGTGTTTTCTGCTCTGTCCTGGATACTGTCTGACGTGTGTCATGTGTAAGAATATGTGCATGCACACTCATGTTAAACACACTAATGTTGAATTAAGCATGCATTTAATTGTTCAAAATTGATGGTAACGACATTTATATGTTACAAATAATCTCAAATAAATTTCTCTTGAACCTTCTGTTTATCAGAGAAACATAAAAGTGACGTTTCCCCAAAAAAAGTATTAAGCAGCAGAAAAAGACAATATAACTGTATTATTAACATATTCATATTATTTTACTGCATTTTTTGATCAAATAAATATGTTCCATTCAAAAACATTATTAAATCTGTTGTAAATAAATCAACATCAGTGTCTGATTTATTGTGCCCTCTGCTGGTGGTCATGCAGTGTTTAGAGAGTGCTTGTGTTTCTAGAGTATGAAGACTCTGAAGGCCAGTCATGATGCAGCGCTGGTGAAGGTGGATGAAGTGAGCCGACAGCTGAAGGAGGAGAGACTGAAGAGTTTACAGCTGGAGACTCAGATTCAGACCAGAGCTCTGGACCAAAGACACACACAAGAGGTACAGCTGCTAACCTACACACGTGCTTTATACTGTATATACAAGAAGTCACATGCTTTTGAAAGTGCAAACGAATCACAGCCAGTGCTGTCACTGTTAACTAAAACTAAAAGTTGTAAAAACGGTTGCAGCAACTGAAATAAAGCTCAAATATAAACTGTAAATATAGGTTGAAATACTAAAATGACTAGTTAAAGCTATAGAAATATAAAAAATAAATAATAAAAATATCAACAAAAATACAAATCTATCTATTCACAGTTTACTCAATTATTATTATTATTATTTTTTTTTCCAGTTACAAGAGAGAATCCAGGATTTGGAGAAGGAGAGAGACTTGCTCAAGGAAAACTGTGATAAATTAGTAAAAAGGTGAGAAGTTAAAGGTTTGAATCAACTACATGAAATGGTAATAATAAGACGGAAATTACACTTCAGAAAATGAAACAAGTATAGCATGCTACTTGACTTTAACACTTTATTTTAAGGTGTCCTTGTTACACGTTACATGTACTTACTGTTATAATTATTATTAATTATTAGTGCTGTCAAATGATTAATCATGATTAATCACATCCAAAATAAAAGTCTTTATTTACATAACATATGTGTTCGTGCTGTGTTTATTTATGATGTTTATATTAAAACACACACATACAGTATATACTTAGAAAGTATTTACATGTAAATGCATTTATATATTTATTTT
>JAUCMT010000059.1:13590543-13605525 GCA_032357475.1 Enteromius thamalakanensis
ATTTTCATTAAATATATACATGCATGTGTTTGTATTTATATATACCTAATAAATATACACAGTACATACAAATATATAAAGAAAAACTTTTATTTTGATGTGATTAATCATGATTAATCCGTTGACAGCCCTATTAATTATGTAAAATTACATGCAAGTAAGATTTTAACAAATCCCTAGCATTGTAGGGGAGCGTTTTGCTCTGAGCACATCACTGAATTTCTGTGTCTCTGTTGCAATAGTGCATTCGATGTGAGTCAGGAGCAGAAATGGAAGACGAGAGAACAGCAGCTCAAACTACAGGTGGCCCAGCTGGAGACGGCATTAAAATCTGACCTCGCTGATAAAAACCAAATCCTGGATAAGATCAAGGCAGAGAGAGGTAACCACAGACCTGACCTTTGGTGCTTTAAAACAACTGTTGTGTTAGACTCACTGCTGTTTTATTTTCATGGAAGATTTATATGAAAAACTGATGCAAGAAAACAAAGAACTTCAGCTGCGTTACCTCGAGCAGAAACAGCAACTGGATGAAATTAAAGAGCGCCTGAAGTTCTTTACCAAGGTAAAGTGCAGTGTTTGTAGCAGTAGAGAAGAAAGGGTCATTTAAAGGAGTGGTTCACCAAAAAAGAAAATTAAACAAAACGTTTTCAGATGTTTCTTCTCACATTGATGCCTGAATCTGATGCTGTTCTCTTAAGGAAAGTGAAATAGATGCGGCTGAACTCAGTGAAGCCCTGATGCTTATAAAGGTAAGTACAAACTACTGAACTATATGCTAATTACTTCAAATTGATATGCAAGTTAATTAACAATGTACTGCCACTCAGATGTTTGGGGTCAGTAAGATTACCGAAATACTAATACTATATGTAAGAACGCAAGACAATTATGATGTTACAAAATATTTGTATTTCAAATAAAAGTTGTTTTAGGGAGGTTTTTTTTTCTTGAGCAGCGAATCAGCAAATTAGAATGATTTCTGAAGGGTCAGGGTTTTTTTTTAGGTTCGTAGGAGTCAGAAGAGTGGAGAGCTTGGATTTCTGGAGAGGGTGGAGGAAAATGTAAAAGTGGATGTGGAGAGATCTTTGAGGGACCTGCAGGCCACTCATGCTGAGAACATCCAAGAGCTGGAGAAGACCAGGAACATGCTCATCATTCAACACAAGATCAATAAAGACTATCAGGTTTGATCTAACAGACCTTAGACAATCATCACTATCCAGAAGTCAACATGAAATCAGAATTAACCTCTTTAATCCATTATAGGTATAGTTCACCCAAGGAAGAAAATGACCCCACCCAATTGGACTTTATTATGTCCTGGCTCTTCATAATAAATAATAAAAACTCTTCATAAAAAAAGTGCCTCACACGACTCCGGGGGGTGAAGAAAGGCCTCCTGTGGAGAATCAATGTGTTTTAGTAAGAAAAATATCCTTATTTAAAATGTTAGCAACGCTTTTGTTAACTGTTGTATGCATTTACAATAGAACGCCATTCCAGGTGAACGATATAGACTTAGGTCCGCCTGTGACCCAAGGTGCATTGGGCGGCAAGTTTCATTCAACTTGGTCAATCAGCCGCAATGTTTTCAGCTATTTCCACTAAAACAGTGATTGTTTTCAAATCTTCTGTAAAGATACGACACAAAGTTGTTTTCTATTCCCTTGGGTTGGTTTCCACATGAGAAGTTGGTCGTTCGTAGGATGTGACCAGCAAATCTTAGACTGCATTCAGTGACAACTTCCTAGAGTTTAACGATGAATGTCGTCAGTGCTGACATGGTCTCGGTACGACACACCCAGAATTCTTTGCAGACATCGCTGCTGGAAGGTATTAAGTCTTTGGGCAGTTCTCATCTTCCATGTTTCCACAGCATGAATTGCTGTTGGTATGAAGCATCTTGGTCTCGATGGAAAATGTTGTGGCTGTCCAAATGGACTTGAGTCTTTGGCAATCCGGCTTGCGATGTCATGCCCAGCTTCTAAATATGGATATATTCTTATAAAACTGCATAGAAACTCTACAGGAGGCCTTTATTCACCCCCTGGAGCTGCGTTAGGCACTTTTTATTATGGATGGATGCCCTTTATTGGAATTCTTTTGGAAATAACTATCATTCACTGCCGTTATAACTCTTAAAGAGCCAGGACGTTTTTAAATTGCATTCGCCTGAAAGATGAAATAAAGTTATAATCACCTAGGTTAACTTGAGGGTGAAAAAAATATTTGGCTTATTTTAATTCCCATTTAACACCTATTTCTGGTCAATATTTCCAGATAACTATAAAGATAACAATATTAGCATTCGCACCAGCAAACGATATCATCTGTTTATTGTAAGCGCACATTTGGCTGCTGCTTTAAATTCTCTAGCTTGTTACAGCAGGATGAATTCTGATTGGCTGTCAATATTTTTATCAGAAAATGTCCAAAAAACAAATGTTCTGATGATAACTATATCGTTTCTCTGACTCTGACTCAATTTACTTTATTTAGCCTTTACTCCAGCTCAAATTAGTAGGTCTCAACTACAATGTAATGAAAGTAAAAATGAGTTATTAACTCAATTTCATGTTACAGTAACATCAGGGGTTTGCTGTTCTCCACATATGGCCCATGTCATGTTTTTTGTAGGCTGAGGTTGAAGCTGTTACTCGTGCGATGGAGGATCTGAAACTTGAATATGAATTGAAGTCAGAAAAGCTGGCTCAGCTTCTAGACATGAGAGCTGCCAAGATAAAGAAACTGGAAGGTTAGCTGCATCCAACACATGATCTTCAGATTTCGGATGCTGCAGTCATGCTTAGTTAAACAAATTCCTCCCGTGTCTTTCCAGCCCAGCTGAAGGACATTGCATATGGAACCAAGACCCATGTTTTCAGACCTGATGTGACCAGCGATGACATTACAGATGAGTTTGATGAAACCCTCCGCTTGGCTCGAGGCGAGAACCTTCTGGAAATTCACTTGGGGAGAGCGCAGTTCTCTTCTGAAGCTGTAGAAAGTATAAAGGACAAAGATCCATCCACTTTCTGCACGTACGCTTTCTATGACTTTGAGCTGCAGTCCACGGCTGTGGTTCGAGGTGCCTGTCCCGCGTACAGCCTCACGTCTCAGTACCTCGTGAGGGTGGACGACCTCTTCTTGAACTATCTCCACACCAGCTCAGTTACAGTGGAGGTTCAGCTCGCTGAGGGCTTGAGTTTCCGCACAGTGGCTGCTGGTCAGCTCAGGTTAAATCAGTTGCTGGAACGAGACGGGAAGGTTTTTGGCACCATTCAGTTAGTTGGTGAGTCTTTCTAACTTTCTCGTTAGTCTAGAAACAGCTTATATTGAAGACTGTTAAAACGACGGCTTGTGGAATGTTCTACTCTATGATGTAACAGTGTGGATAAGCTTCACCTTCGCAGATGACAACCAATACCTGCATCAACACTGCCTGCTTAGCCCCGCCCCTACACTTAACATCAATTCCCATTTAGCCCCGCCCACCGATTCTACATCACTGCTGTATGATATTTCATAAAACTGTTTTCTGTCTGTTTATAGGTGTAACAGATGAGATCCAGGTGTTTGGTACACTTGAGTACTGGCTCAAACTCAGGGTTCCTATGGAACAAGCCATTCGCCTTTATAAAGAGCGAGTCAAAGCACTTGGTTACCTCAGTACAAGCATGAGGGACAGCCAGGTACAGTTTACAACCCCATCTAGGGCACCAGTTCCTGCTTTGAAACAAGCAGGCTAAAATCTTTTTTCTTAACTATTCAGGCTTCTTCAGTTCCGGCCCCCAGTGCTTCATCGCTGATGGACGGTGATCGAAATGAACTGAACGTCACTATACACTCCTGCAGTGGTCTCAGATCCAGAGGTCTTCACACCCAACCCTGCCCCTACATCATCTACAAACTCTATCACTTCCCTGACCATGACACTCCAATCGTATCCTCCACCAATGAGCCGCAGTTTGAAGATCACATGGTCTTTCCGACGTCCATGAACTCTGACCTCGATGCGTTCCTGAAGTCAGAGGCTCTGGTGTTGTATGTGTTTGATGATTTGGATGTTGAGAACCAGATGTATCTGGGAAAGGCCAGAGTACCGCTTATCTCGCTGGCTCACGATAAAACCATCACTGGTGAGGACGAACACTGTGTTCTAGTGTGTCCTAGGAACATTGTTTTTATTTTTACCCATCGACTGATAGAAGAATACATTAACTGTGACCTAATATTTTGGAGATATACTTTTGTTCCTGAAAAGAGGTGCTCTACCATCAAAAGATGAGGTGCAACCAAAAATCAAAAACCATGCTGATTAGAAAAGTTACAGCACTCACTCTCCCAACTTTACCGGTTAAAATACATGCAACGTTTCAGCCAGAATATGTTTGCCCACTTCACTAATTGGCAGAGTAAAAATGCTAACTATATTAGCTATCACACCACTAACTATATCCTCTATTTATTCTCAGCATAAGCACATCTGCCATTTTAAATGATCGAGGTCATCATAGCAGGATTGATTGTGATTGGCTGTCAATATTTTAAGATTCATCAGTTGGGGAAAAATCGTTCTGAAAGTGATTCCAATTATATTGCTCTGTGCCTTTATCATTCTAGTAGTGGTGTGGACTCTTCTTTAATATTGAGAATGATTTTTACAATTATGTAATCTTTCTTGATGTCTGATGAAGGTCTTATATTAATCCCATTAAATTATAATATAATATATAATAATATTCTAACCAACTATAAGGTTAGGGTTAAAAAAGAAAAACTTAACAACTTAAAATTATTGTGTTATTTAGATTTATTATTATTTGTTTCATTTTACTACTACTCTATTATTATTATTATTATTATTATTATTAGTTTGATTGACTATTAATTAATTTGTTGGCTTACAGGCGCGCTTCAATGTTTTTCTTGTGACTTGTAAATTTCTCAGGTATGTTTGAGCTCAGAGATCCTGAGGGACATCTAAGTGGACAAATCAGTGTGACTTTGAAATGGAAGTTCACGTACGTCGCTCCAGCATCCTCGGCTATCACCACACAACAGATGGAGATCACCGGCAGAACCACACCAGAGAGAAAGACATTTCAAGACAAGGAGAAAGCAAAGACAGAGACACAACCGATGACCAGAGACCCACCGCTAATACCTCAGCCCACTGTTTCTGAGGTAATCCCAAAACACCTCCGCATCCCGTACTCAAATCAGTCCTGAATGCTTTTTGTTGTTCATCGCTGTATAATATATAATATTTTTCTTTGGACTCTAGACTCCAATGCCCAAACCCAGACCGCGAACTCTACCAAAATCAGCCACTAAAAGAGTTTCATTTGTGGATGTTACAGAGCTTGAAAAACAGGTTAAACAAAAGTCTGTTCTTGTTTAATTAGTGATGTTTGCTAACTCAAGCATTGCTTTACTATTGCTCAATTAAAGGTATTAATTATTCTGTACCATTTGTGCACTTCTGTATATGGTGTTTTGATTATGTATTTTACGTGTTTGTATTAATAATCACAAGATGGAGCAGACTTCAGCCTCTGATAATGAAGAGCCGTCATCATCTGTGATCCCCGCACCAAAGGTACACTATGTGAAATCTACTGTTTGAATAAGGAGTACATAAGGTCATGAGTAAACACTGTTATATCCCTCAGACGGTCATCGTGATGGAAGCAGGAGAGGCCACTGCAGTCAGTGAGGAGGAGGATGAGGAAGAGTCTCATTTCTCTGAGGGTCAGGTGATCACTGCCAGCTCTCAGTCTGATGAGTCTGACATCTCTGAGGAGCTGCAAGAGCCACCAACAGGTGTGTGTGTGTCTACATTTGAACTTATAGAAAAGCATAAAACATTGAACAGAGATACCGTTACACATTTTCTAATGAAACAAAAATATTCAGCTTTTTTGTCTATGCAAGCCAAGTTATTGTTTTCCCAGCCCTGACTTATTTTTGATTGATGTTGGCTATTTGCTTTTTAAGCTTTCCAGTATTTTGTTTCCAATTCAAATTCATTCTTTGGAAAAGAGCAGCTTAAACATATATCTCATTTTGACATGAAGTTGACTCAAAATATTTAAGTTCATTGTTCAAGTTAAACTCTAATTAGATGCAATATGACCACAAACTTTAGGTTCTCGTAGTATTAAAAAAAAAGTTAGTGTTTTTGTTTGTGTTATGTGTTGTGGGCAGGAAGGCCCCTGTGCTTTGGCCCTGAGTAGTATTCAGTTGCTATTGTTTTCCGAATGAGATGAGAATCATTAATATTTCATTCGCTCCTGCCAATAATCTGATGTGTTTCCTGTTGACAACCAACAACATAAATGTTAATGTGTGTTGACCTTGGCCAAGAGGCTGTCTTTAAAGTGCTGATGTCTAACATCTCTCTCTCACCTGCTGCGGGCCACTTGAGACCAGAGCGAGAGATGGACGACAACCTCAGACCGCTCACGAACAACTTCCATATGAAATCAGACTAGGAATGATCCATCTAATGATCTTCTAGCTCTTTGCTTTCTGTATTATCAACTGATCATAATACAGACACTGCTCTGCTGTCTGTACAGATGTTCAGGGTGAGGATGACGATAGTGATGACTGCATCGTTCCTGCTCAGAGCTCACAGCAGAAAAAACAGGTGGGTTGTAGCACTTTGCATCTGTGCATGTTTATCAAATGAACCATGCTTCACTGATACATAAAATATATTTTCTATTGTGTGTTTTGCTGTATCTTCAGAATTGTTTTTCTATAAAAATCAATGAAATATAAAATACATTTTATATAATTAAATATGTAATTATTAATCTATATTTTATATGAATAAACACACACACACACACACACACACACACACACACATATATATATATATATATATGATTTTCTTTCTATAAAAACGGTGTAAATTAATGTAAATTACTGTATATACATGCATGTAAACACTAAAATAAAATGTTATATACATATATTTTAATTTTATATACATTTATATTCATTTAATACAGGACAGGACACGGATGTCCTGTCCTGCTAAATGAATAAATGTAAATGTAAATGTCATTTAATATAAACGTCATAATAGACATCAATATATATATATATATATATATTTACACATATTAAAAAATTTGGGGTCAGTAAAATAAATTATTACTTTTATTCAGCAAAGCGATAGTAAAGACTACATTTATTTTGAATACATAATTTATTTTGAATAAATTTGTAAATTAAAAACGAGACCTGTAATTTTAAATTGTAATAATATTTCAAAATATAACTTTTTCTCTATTTTTGACCAATTAAATGCAGCTATAATAAAACAAAAGACAAAGAAGATCTTTAAAAAACTTTAAACATCTTACTGATCCCAAACTCTATTTATTAAGCACGATTTCATCTGCACTATGTGTAGCTTCCACTAATATGTAAACTAACTTCGCAGATATGATGAGAGATGTGTATAAGAATTAATATAACCAAGTAATAATCACAATGAATACATCTAATGTTCTTATTATTTTTCTAACTTTTTGTATTCAACTATGTTTAAAAGCCACAGAGAGGAAATTCCTATTACAAAATATCTAAATGTTTGAGATCTCTGACCAAACTATGGAGCGTATAGTCTCATGTATAGTCATTGACATCCTCAACAAAGTACCAAAAACAAATCGCAGGGTTTCAGGAGGATAGTTCCTTGTTGATTAAATAAGGAACAAAAAATTCAAAAAACAAAAAATAGTCTACAACTTAGACATGTACTTTCAGAGATCTAAACAGTCAGCTTAGTGTTCTGTCCTAAGAGGATTGTAGAAGCAACAGAGATCTTACGACTGCTGTCAGCACAAACCTAATGGCCTAAACACTCCAACAATTTGGCAGACATGTTTGACAGATTGAATCAAATGATACACGGACGGACAAAGCATCTCCAAACCCCTCATTATTAGAGAACTATGCCCTGTAGGGTACACGTCCACATCAGGAAAGAGATATAGTTTTTTTTCCGGTGTCCATAATTTCAAACAGTGGAATGTTCTTCACGGATGTCCTGTCAGAAGTAGAGAGTGATTGGAGTCCCAGCAGATTCACAGCGAGTCTCACCATGTCAGTTGGTGTGAGGTTGTATGTCAGTTGTGATAAGGTCATGTGATCCCTTGCTCCACCAGCCGTCTGAGTGCATTCGCGTGGAGATTGTTTCTCTGAGTCTGAAGCCAGGCTCAAGAGTGGTGGAAGACGGTGGAATTGTCCGATTGTTTGTGGAGTACTGTTTCCTGGGCCTGCCATCAGTCGAGACCCCGCTATCCCTAAAGAAACCTCTGCCTGGACACAGCGTCTCCTACAACTTCAGCAATGGTGAATAACCACATCTGACAATCGTTGTGATTATTTATGCTTTAGTATCTATGGCAGCATATTGAATCTCATGGTGGAAAGTTGCGAAAAATGGTGCATCAATTAGGATGTCTCTGAACTTTCTTGTTGACCAGTTTTAGGGTCTACACCTCAAACCTTCTGAAGCCACCATAGATTCAAAATTACACTTGTTTGCCTTGGTCTACAACAGCCATTCTTGGTCCTGGAGAACCCCCAACGCTGCATGTTTTTTTGATGTTTTACTTATCACACATTTTAGATCTTGAGGTCTTCTCTGCTGAGCTGTTGAGTTGAATCAGATGTGTTTGATTAGGGAGATCTAAAATGTGCTGTGTTTGGGGATTGGGATCCACTGGACTACAACTGGGCTTTCCAGCTCTTCTCCTTGCTGTCCTGCAAAATTTAGCTCCAATCACAATCAAACACACCTAAACCAGCTAAGCAAGTACCACCTTGATTAGATGGTTCAAGTGTGTTTGATTAAGATTGGACCTGAAGTTCGCAGGGCTTCCAGAACAGGACTGGAGACCCCTGATCTAAGACTTGACTCTCCTCCATTTACCCCCAGGTTCACAGACAAGGCTTAAGCTAGTCCCAGATTAAATTGCATGTTTGAGCTGTCTCAGATGAAAATATCTTGCTCTGACAAATCTTAAAACATGTCAGTATCAGTGTTCTGTGTTAAGATGCACACGTGTAATATTTTCTTATAAGACATTTTTGTAGAAGCTGCTTAAATATCTTTAAATATTTAACTAATGCCTCGTCCTGGCTTAAGCCAAGCCCCGTTTGTGAAACCAGGCCTTAGATTCATTGGGTAATCCAGTGTTTTCCAACCCTGTTCATGGAGGCTCCCCAGCACTTACACTTTTTTGATCTCTACTTAATCAAACGCTTCAGAATCAACTCATCAGGTCAGGTAAAACCTAAAATGGAAGGGAGAGATTAGGGAGACATCGAAAACGAGTAGTGTTTGGGACCTGAAGGGACAGGGTTGAGACACACAGGAGTTATCCAGCGACGTTGACTGCCCACAATTGTAAATTTTTTAATACCTTGCAACATAATTTGTGCTTGTAGCTGTTTTATTTTACTAAACAATGTCTGATAAGCATTCTTTACCAGTAATTCATTAAATTAAAGAAAGAGACCTAAACAACATACAATGTTCTGACAGTAATCCACGTGGATAAGGAGAATAACCAGCCCAGACGGCAAACTCTGCGGGCAGTGCTGGAGGGCCGGAACAAACACCTAGAGCAGTGAGACTCTTTCTGATCTATAATCAGTTTCTCTGTGGCTCATTTATTTGTCATCATGTGAAGTATGTAGCTGTAGCATATGCTACACTGTGATATTTAACTCAAGTAATCAGCTGACCCTTTAATTGGCAGTATAAAGTTCACAGTGGTGAGTGACCCTCCTGAAGAAGAGGAGCAGGATGAGGAGTGTGAGGATGTGGGCATGGCCTACCTGCGTATCCTTGATATCAAGGAAAAACAGAGAGACATGAAAGATGTCAGGCTCAACAGTGAGTGTTTTAATCGCTGTGACAAGAAAAGTTTTTAGATCAATGTAAATATTAGACTGGTGCTTATTTATGTTATTCAAAAAATTGGATTCCTTCATCATTTTCACAAATAGGTTTTTAAATAGGACCAGAAAGGCCCTGTTTTCAACAAGTTATCCAAGTTGATTGTCCACCTCAGAAAATCAAACAATATACATTATTTATTTTAAAATAAATTTGTACGTGATTTGCCTTTTTCCTTCCACCCTGTTACAAAATTTTGACAGACAGTTTAACAAGCTCTCTCTTTTTTTTACAGCCATGAACATTAGATAAACATGAAAAAGTAAAGGACATGTATAAGAAAGATGCCAAAGCATTGTAGGTTCGCATGTACTATAACAGGGTTGCAAATATTGCTCAGCTTGTTTGGGATGAAAGTTTGTAAAACATTGTTGGAATTGAAACATTTAATAGTTTCATAATTTTTCATGAATTGAAAAATAATATTTATAATAAAATATTTGTATTTTTAATGTAACTGTAGCAACAGGGTTGAATGGATGAGCTTATTGAATACAATTTGTGTAAAAATGAATATAATGTAATGCCCTGCACCCCTATAGAAAGGATATGAATTATGTCACTTCCAATTATTATTATTATTAGTATTTATTAGTAACAGGGTGGCATGCACATTTTTGAAAACATCTAAATTTGGGATTTTTGGTAATTGGTCAAACTAATACATCTTTAATTAAGGACAGGATTAAATTAGATTAAACCTATTATCAACAATTTTAATGTGTGATATTATTTTTGATGGCACAACCGTATTATGTGTTTGTTTTTCTTCATTTCATGTTATACTGTATATTAATTGACTAACATAGTTTTTTTCTTCAAAGAACATGATATTCATGCCTTTTTGTATAATAATAACAATAAGAAATGTATTTATTTCTGTCCCTCACTGTAGTTGTGGACGTCCAGGACAGCAGTGAAGTTATTGGCCATCTAGTTGTGACCGTCGAAGCTCTGGATGCGATGACATCCATCATGAAAGATCCAGAGCGTGATCGTCCTCTAACTACACTTGCTTAATTTACCAAAACCAATATTAAATGTCTTCTAAATCATTTTTGATCCAAAACGAAGTGAAATGTAATGCACGGGGGCAGTTGGTTTGGTTTTAAATGACACAGACAGTGACAACATATGGGAACAAAACAGACCTTTATGTAAGCGCCATCACATGACTTTGATCCCTTACGGTGTGAAATCATATCCTAATGTTTCTCTTTATGGCCTCCAGTGTTGCGTTTGATGGAGCGCTGATGTTTAGACCTTTAATAACTTTGCTTAATGAAAAGGCTGTTAAGCCTCATTAGGCAGCACTGTGGCAAGCGGCGGTATTTTATTGAAGGTGCGAAATGAAATCTAACTGGATTTAATGGGGTTAAATCAAGCTCTTTAAAATGCTAATGCAGATTTTCACGCGTGTCGAGCTGTGGAGCTCTCGCAGACACTCCTTCTGTTTTGCTGTGCGCGATTGAGTGTGAAATGTTTCTGTTATCTGCACTGCAGATCATTTGATATTTCTGTATGGGTACAATTCAGATTTAGTATCTTTTGTAGAGATATAGATGCTTTATTTTGCAAACATTTGTACACCGCCTTTAAACTGATATTTGTACATTTTATATTTATGAATATTTCAGAGTAATGTATTAAAGAGTTTTAGTGCTACTTAATTTTGGTTTCTGATTTTCTTAAAACTTCATTTAAGTTTGATAGTGACTAACTTCTATCTGCTTAACACAAAATATATTTTGAGGAACTTTGGAGATTGCATGAACCAACAAAAAAAAAGGTTTAGAACCAGATATGGAGTAAATGTTGACAAAATGTTCAATTTTGAGAGTTTGCTGAACCAAGGGAGTGATTAAAAAGTGCAGCTACTATTTAACCATTTGCATTTATCTTAATGGTAGTTGCTTGGCTGGCACATAGTTCCAGCTTTCATTATTTTGATTCAATGACCTGAGTATGATAAAAACTACATGACCCAGTCAAACTTTGACCTCTAATTGAATACAGCAGTCAGGTTCTGGAAGTAAAAATACTATTAGCGTTCTCCATAGGCAAAATTATTTTTAAAAATAACTTAGAAACCTTTAAAGACCTTGTTAATGGATGGTATATTTGTTGATCTCAAAACACTTAAATATTACAATATATTTAAAATGAATAATTTGCAATACATTTTGTTAAAATCCTTAAATAGATATTTTTATATTTCTACATTTTTTAAATTTAATTGTCATTTGCGGTGGTCCATGGGATTGTATTCCCTTCCCTCAATAAAGCCGTTAATTGCAATGTTGTAACTTTGTGTTTTTGACTGAATTTCCAGTGCTTCCCATAAAAGTTGGACTTTTGTGCGTCTCTTCGTATCTGGTTGGTTTCCTTCATGGTTTATAATGAATAGTTTTAAAAAATCCCAACTGAAAAAAATTATGGAAAATATTCTTCCAGCACCGCAAAAAAAGTTGGCGGACAGTAATGCGCTCTGTAGCTATTTAGTTAGCGTTATTTAGTAGCCTAGCATGGATGAGCCTGAGATCAGCCAAAATAAAAGTTGTTTTAGTGGTAAAACAAGTTCTTGTGTTTTGATGAAGTTTTTTTTTAATAATGTTACTGCTCTGATCAATCCATATACTAAAAAAGCCAATAACATCCATAGCTAACATACCAACTCATGCCAACAACAAAATGTAATTTGTAGCTTTCTCCAGAAACATATTGGCAGAGGTTTTAGTGAGTTTGACAGAGCTCTCAGCAAGGCATCAGTATTGGATCTCGGATGGCTAATGATCTGTCTAAAGGGGTTCGTGTGTTCAGCCAAGCAGCATCATTAGCCGAGCACATGACTTGATCAATATCATCGGTCAATAGCGAGCCCTGCCGTCCAGTTCCGTCAGCTTTCCCTCTCTTTCACGAGTTCCCTCCGCCGCCATCATGCAAATGACCCTGCCACCTGAAAAGAGGACAAGAAAAGGTGTCCCACGGGGTCTCATTAGCCATTCAGAGTTAAGATGTGGGGCGGGTCGTGTTGTCATGTGAAGATGATTGGAGCGCAGCCCTTTGACAGCTGTGACAGGCTGGTGGGTGGCCCCCGGCCCCCCTTTTCCACTCTTGGCCCATCTGTCAAATCACCGTTGAGCACTCTGGGAAATGATACTGGGCCGCTCCTCAATTAGATGTGTTAAGACAAGAGGGAAGTGTCATTTTGGTGACATGGATAACCTGAGCCCACAAAGGCCACTTACCGCCGGCAGATACTAAATGAATCTAGAGTGGAGCGAGTCGCAGAAATTTCAATTTACTTTCTCTCGGAGGGCACCTTGTACTGACATTTTGTTAAACCTGTAGCTTTATAAGTGATGTGACATGACAAAAGCGCTAACATTGTGATTAGGAACAGTGTTGGAGACTTTAACTTTAGCGCTTAATAAAGGAAAAGTTTCAGTCACAATTCTAGGTTAGTTAGACTTATTGATAGGTTTTACTACTTACAACCATAAAATATTGTTCGAAGAATGTTGCAGAGAGGTTTATTGTGGCAACCTAAAAAAAAACAAAAAAACAAAACAAAACAATAACTCTACTGGTTGACCAAGAACAACCCTTAAAGATTTATGTTCTGGGAATGTCCAAAAGACCAAAAATTGTTAGCTTAGTAAATTTCAGGCCATTAAATGTTGTACAAGTAATTCTACACACGTACTTCAACTAACTGAACTGTCCAAACATGCTAAAACAATATTTTTAGAGAGCCCTTGGTTTAAATCAGTTTCCATTTGACAATAAAGAACAGTGTAGATAGTACTTAAAATTTTAAGAGCCTGATTTTTTTAAACTTAAATTTGCTAGTAAAATATTAGTGAAATAAAAGCCCCTTAAGTGTACTTAACATGACAACACTTTCATGACCGTTTCTTAACACACTTAAGTACTCTTTAAAAAAGAGTTTTGTAAAGATGTCTGACATTTTATTCTATAGAATATTTTAAATCAAAAAGCACAAACTTCAGCTAATTGCATTTAAAAATACATTTAAACTACCATACTTTACTGCAATTAACATGCAGTTGTGTCTTAAAAGTTCTTAAATGTAGTTTTGCCCTTAATCAATCAATCAATCACTTTTCAATCAGTCAATCAATTTATATAGTGCTTATAATAAAACAGATTGTAGCAAAGCACTGAACATTATTAAATGAGAACAGAGTGATGGTAATGTATAATGACGAGATTAAACTATTTATTTATCAAATGCAGAGGTCTATGTAATCAAAAACGACAATAAAATCACTTAAACTAAGCAAGCCAGAGGCTACAGCAGCCAGGAACCAAAACCCCATCCCTGAGAGAATGGGGAAAAAAAACCCTTGGGAGAACCAGGCTTAGTTGTGGCCAGTCGTCCTCTGACCGGACACCCAGGACCTAATTTCCAGTTTAATATTAAGCATATACCTCATCTAGGTGTTCTCATCTAGGTGTTCTGGTCTTAAGTATAACATTATAAAGTATATAGTTTGAGTACTCATTTTAAAAGTATGCTGAAGTACTACGTTTTTTACAAGGATACTAAAAAACTTTTAGCTGCTTATTCATCAAATATATAACCTACTTTTCTTTAAAGAAATAAATACAGTTGAAGTTCTCATGTTAGAAAATTTTTAAAGCAGTTAATGTCATTTATAGAACTATTCAAAATTTAAGGTTATTACAATCCACACTTTGGATTACTAGTCATAAATTTGAAAACTTTGAGGAAGAACTGTTGCACTTAAGACTGCCTTACTTAAGGTTTCTAAGAGCACAGTGGCCTCCATAATCCCTAAATAGAAGATGTTTGGGACGACCAAAACATTTCCTAGAGCTGGCCGTCCGGCCAAACTGAGGAGTCAGGAGAGAAGTGCCTTGGTAAGAGAGGTAAAGAAGAACCCAAAGATCACTGTGGCTGAGCTCCAGAGATGCAGTCGGGAGACGGGAGAAAGTTGTAG